>JAKELK010000108.1:0-225771 GCA_021525775.1 Lactarius deliciosus
ATTCCTTGGGTTTTGCAACTTCTACCGTCGGTTCATCCGAGGATTCTCCTCACTGGCGCGACCACTTCACGACCTCACGCGAAAAGACACACAATGGCGGTGGGGACAGGACGAACAAGACGCGTTCACAAACATCAAGCGGTGCATTGGACGCGAACCCACACTATTATTCCCCGACTTCTTAAAGCCATTCGAACTAGAAGTAGACGCCTCAAACGTAGCCATCGGAGCCGTGCTGAACCAACTAGGCCCGGATCAGAAACTGCACCCCGTCGCATTTCACTCTGAGTCGCTAAGCTCAGCGGAGCGCAACTACGACATCTACGACCGAGAGTTACTGGCGGTCGTGAAAGCGCTGAGAGCGTGGCGAACGTACCTCGTCGGTTCCCCGCATAAAATTATTATCCACACTGACCACGCCAACCTCCAATACTGGAAGGAACCACGAAAAATTAGTCGCCGAGTAGCACGCGAGTTCTTGGAGCTGTCGGAGTACGACTTCGTACTGAAGCACGTCTCTGGGGCAAAGAACGGTCGCGCAGACGCCCTATCGAGACGAACGGACTACACAGTCGACGAGGAGGACAACAACAACGTAACCGTCCTCCCCGCCGAACGATTCATCCGTGCCACGGAGATGTCAATGCACGACATGGACATCTGGACCCAAATTTCGCAGAACCTTGATGAGAAGGATGTACTACGCTGGGTTGACCCCCATAACCTGAAAAAGGTGGGGGGGCTATGGTGGAAGGGTGACGCCTTGGTTGTCGTGGGCGACAACGATCTTAAACGGGGGGTAATCACCTTTTTCCACGATACTCCTGCTATGGGACACCCCGGGATCGCAAACACTTTCGAACTCCTCCGTCGTGACTACTGGTGGCCCAACATGCGCAAAGACGTGGAAGACTACGTTAAAGGTTGCGCGACGTGTCAAGCCAACAAAATCAACACGCACCGACAAAAACCACACCTCTTCCCCATCACCACAGATCCAAACGCCGAACCATTCGAAGTCGTAGCCATGGACTTTATCACGAAACTCCCAGTATCTGACGGGTACGACTCCATCCTGACCATCACAGACCACGACTGCTCGAAAGCGGCCATCTTTATCCCCTGTCACGAGTCGATAACCGCTGAGGGGGTAGCGCGACTCTATCTGCGCCACGTGTACCCGCACTACGGCATCCCTCGGAAGATTATCACAGACCGAGATCCCCGATTTACTTCCGCTTTCATGAAAAACCTCTGTAAAGTCCTCGGCATCCGTCAAAACATCTCTTCCGCCTATCATCCACAGACAGATGGACAATCAGAACGCACAAACCAGTGGCTGGAACAATACTTGCGACATTGGAGCAACGTGCAGCAAGACAACTGGGCCGAGGCATTGCCAGTCGCGCAATTCGCGCACAACGCCTGGCCAAACGCAACCACAAAAGAATCCCCCTTCTCCCTTATCATGGGTTGGGAACCACGCACCATGTGGACGCCGAAGCCTACAACATCCCCATCAGTCGAACAGCGCTTAGAAGAAATGGTCATCAGACGGCAACACGCGCAGGACTGTATTAAGCACGCGCAAGACTTGATGATGAAGCGAGGGAAGACGCGTTTTGTCCCATATCAGGAAGGAGCCCAGGTCTGGCTAGAAGGGACGAATCTGCGAACCTTCTACCCGACCGCCAAACTCAGTCCGAAGCGCCACGGACCCTTCCGTATTAAGAAGGTCCTCTCAGACGTCTCTTACGAGTTGGAACTCCCCGCCACATGGAAGATTCACCCCGTGTTCCACGCTAACCTCCTCACTCCATATAAGGAGACGGAACTACACGGCGCAAACTTCACACGCCCTCCACCTGACCTTGTCGATGGAGAAGAAGAGTTCGAAGTGGAGCGCATCCTGCAGTCGAGACTACATGGGAAAGGGCGCAAGCTGCAGTTCCTAGTCCAATGGAAGGGGTTTCCCATAAGTGACAGCTCGTGGGAACCACTCGAAAACGTACGACACGCCTCAGAACTTATCGCCGACTTCTATCACCTAAATCCTACCGCCGACGGGGCTGGACGAAGGATATAAATGACACCCCTTCGACGCCCATCACTGCCCGTCCCCATCTCTATCATGTCTACTACTCCTATCGTCTCCACCATCCCCGCTCGCCGCCCAGTCGAGGCTATCCTCGAAAATCTGACTGTACCTTCGCAGGATCTTGGTGTCCCGTCTGAAGTAGACGGTCGTACGCCGTACTCGGTGATTCTTAGCCGCCCCACATCCCCTGTCCTTGCCCAAGTCGCGACGGCCCTTTCTAAGCTCCAAGAACCACCCACTCCCATACTCCCCCCTCGTCTCCCCACCATCCCGATCATCCCGTCCTCGCCAGCCTCACCCCCACCTGTCGACACGCCCGTTGCTGTGCACGACGTGCCGGTCCCATACTCCCTTACACCACCACCCCCTCTCGAATCGTCGATAGTCGACGCAGCCCATTTCCCCGCCCCGACATTCCCTGCAGGAATTGACCACATCCCGACGCCTGTCCCCCAACTACGCATCGCCGAGCCAGACCCTGCCTTGGCCCTCCTCGATGATGAGGATGAGGAAGAGGACGCGATCGACCCCGGCCTCCCCTTCTTCCTCAACGACGCCACCTCCCCCACCTTCTTCCCACTCTTAATCGGCGGAGTCGACTGCCCACTGCAAACCGCCCGTTTCATCTATTACCGAAAAAGTTATCGGGAGGTCGTCGGGACCATGGGGAAGGGCCACCCCTGCTACATCTCGCAGGTCTTCCTCAATTCGGTCTACGGAGACCAACTCCCTCAGCACATTACCAATAACCAGCTAGACATGTTCCACCCCCACGACCCCCGTGCGATTGTGCTCGACGAAGTGCTTGCAGATTTGCGAAGCCCCCGTCTCCATGCCGAGGTATCCCGTCTCCGCGAATGTCTGGTGCGTAGGGACGCAATACAGACGCGAGCGTCGGACCTTCGACGCCTCCAGTCCGAACTAACCAAAGACGAGTTTGGGCTGGACATGGATCTCGCTGGTGTGCGTAAGAGACTGCAGTACGCTCGGGCCATCCCCCTCATATCCAACAAATACGCAGAGCTTCACGCGAAGCCGGTGCGTCCCAGGGGAACGCCCGAACAGATCCCCTTGCTCCCGCGTGTGGGAGGACCCTGCGAGATGCCGCGCCTTCAAGAGGGGGGCCGTCAGCGGCAACGCAAATGTTTTCAGTGTAAGTCCACCGAACACTTGGTGGCGCAGTGCCCGGACCGACGAGAGCGCGAGCCATGCAGATGGTGCGGCAGTCGAGTTCATCGGTCCAACACCTGCCTGATTCGCAGGCTCTCTCCCATGTCCCCCGCGTACGTCGACCCAGACAGTCGCCCCAGGTGGTGCGGCAAGTGTCTGCGACACGACGCGAGGCATGAAGAGATCAAGTGCCCGATGTACGAGCAGTGCAGGGATTGTGGTGAGCGGGGACGTTTCCTATTCCTGCGTCGTCATACCTGTCCTCGCACTCCATCCCCTACGCCTACCAACATCGCGCCGGAAGAGGACTGTTATTACACTAGCGACTAGTTGAAGTCGTGGCGACTTCAAGTCTGACAGGGGGGTAATGTTACGAACTCGAAGTGCTGCTTATCTTTTCCTCTACTATGTTGTCTCGCGTTCGCGTGTACTTTTACCCATGACCCACTTCCTTTACTTCTTCGGCTTCTATCTCGCACCCACCGCCTGACCATTACGATACCGGTCTTACGATTCTTAGAGTCCGCGGACGCCATCTGACCTCCGCGTGCCCCCGCGGGATTCGCTTGTTCCGTTTACAGACTTTCCTTTCATATTACTTGATTAGCTCGCTAGGGCCAGTACCCTAGGATCGCGCCATATGTTTGCGGCTCGCAAACATCCTGTATTAGTATATAAGTCACGCCCTACCTAGCTTGTACGGTAGACTTGACTTCTTGTGCAAATACCACATCGTCTCTGCCTCACGATTCTTGTTTGACTCGCCCTTGCGCTTGAGTCCCTGTCTTTCGCTCGCCTTTACGCTTGAGCCTTATATCTTGCTATTACCCTAGTGTCCCTGGGAGACCTAGTGGTACTTGTTCATCACCGTACTGAGTCCTAACCGACTCGCGCCTCTCCGATCCCGTTGACTTGCGAAGTACACGTCGTACTTAACGCCCCTGTGGTGGCGTTACAATAATAATGGGACGTCTGAGTTGGAAAATGTCGTTGACATTCACAACTTGATGAGACGTGTTAGAGTCGGGTTGGACACCACTCTACTAATCGACTCTGAGGCAACTTTCACTCGATGCTCTTACCCAGAGCTCGTGAGGACGCTGCTATTTGCTTAGACGCGCTTTAATTAGCTGCACTAAGCAAGGGGGAGTGTTGGAACGTGATAAGTACGTAAGGACCTTATCTATAGCAGTTACGACATTACGGTAGTATGTTTGCCTATTACGGTAGTTGGGATACGTACTATAATGGGCGCAATACGCCCTCTATGCGAGAGAAGTCCTATGACTATCTCGAAGTGGTAGTTTACATCAGGCGTGTGTAAAAACGCGATATTGTGGACGCCTGTACTCATCACTTTTATGCAAATGGTCAGGGTAGGACCATAGAGTATAAAGTCCCTCCTATGGGGAGGGAGGCGAATAGATATTCACTCTCTTTCTCACTTGTGCACCCTCTCCACGCTATAGTCTCTCAACCTACTCTAAGGTGAGAACGTGCATTCCTGTTTGCTGCGTGCATTGCTGCGCAACAATTGGAAACGCATTGCTCTTGAGTTGCTAAGGCCATGCATAAATGCAACACACTGGGGAGCACAAGGAATGAGCTACAGCCACAAGCCAATGTGAGACAAGTGAGGCATGAACAGCGCAGTGGATGAGGCCGATGAGGTGGCACGTGCTCATTCCTGCTGCTGCTACCATCTGCGTGTTTGAAGAACCAAAACTCTTTTATTTTGCCCACCCACTACACCGTTCAAATTGTCGAGAGAGCAATAATGAGACTCACTGTCACTCACACATCCAACACGGCCCCGTCGCGCCCCCTCATTTTCGATTGCAGAAGCCTTGGCAGAAGCACTTCTTCGCAAGCTTCTTTGTGCTTCTGCCACTCTCTACACATTCCTCTCCCATTTACTGTAATGTTCGCTATCATCGAGTACACCAAAGACCCAGTGTTTCTTTAACATTCGCTACCCGTAGTAAATGCATGGACTTTAGACTATTGACTGCGCATTTTTTCCACTTTGCTGCACACTGCCTTTTCTCTTGTCCTCCCTCCCTTTGGGGAGCAAACCAACAGCCTAGAAAGATCTCGAGAAACGTGACAATGATTGCCCATGACAAAGATGTGTGTGGATAGGGCGATAGAAAAAAAAAACAAGGCGACAAGAAAAAAGAGAAAGGATAAAGCCTTATTTTTTTCGATCAGATCTCAGATAACTGGTTATCCTTGATCCCCGCTCACTCAGCCTGCTACTAGTTTTTCTGGATTTTGGCCTATTGATATGGAAACTGCTGTAATTCCGCATACCCTCGTGGCCAAAAAAGGCAAACATATCGGCCACAACTGAAAGTCCGAATCAAACCGCGCTGATTCCAAAACTTTGGCTAAGTATGATGTAATATATTTATTGATGAGCTCACAACAACTTCAAACATTAGAAATAAATTTCCAAGTCAATTTATTTTGGGATGATGTAATAAGTTTTATTGGTAATAAATAACAGCAACAAACATTGCAAAAATGGACTAAGTCGATTATCTATTGAGGGAATGGTACAGGTAATAAGGCATGTCGGAATATGACTGGAAATGCTGTGACAGAAATGGAGGGGAGTAGAGGCAAGGGCCTGGGCGGCATGCGTGGAGACGGCAGATGGGGGAAACTTGGAAGGAAGGGTCCGGTGGTCCCTGATCGCTAGTGAACGTGTCCGAGTCTAAGATGTGCAAGGGTTTGGGGGTATGAAGTGTTGTAAAGTGTCGCACAGGCCCCCGCGGGGCACGAGCTGTTGTAGGCTGGTCCGCAGCGATCACGGACGCGTTATTGTTGAAGGGCTAAGGCCGCGCATGAGTGCGGCGAGGTCAGGAGAGGCTACATGGAACCTGAGGGTCAGGTGGTCGCAAGTGATTGGAAACGGTCGCGCAGGCTTGCGCGCGACGCGAAACGTCGTATGTGTGGCCGCCTGGGTCGGGAAGGCGCCGCATTCAAGTCGCTAAGGCCGCGCGCGAATGCAGCACGCTAGGGAACATGAAGAACGAGCCACACTGAGCTCAGGAGTCCAAAATCTGAGGGGAAAGTCTGTATTCTGGTGTAAGGTTGTAGTTACATGGACTATATGGTGGGAATGTGGGCTAAGGAAAGAGGGTACATTGGATAAACAGGGGAACAGGTGAAAAATGCGTAGGGAAGTGTCCGGAATGAGTGGGAAGCCGAGCACTCAAAGAGCGCGGGAAAGCGACGAAGCGCACAGGAAAGCGGTGCTTAGAAAGCGTGCAAAGGCGCGGGAGAGTGTGGCCGAGCGCAGGCAAGAGCGGGAAAGGATTGCAAACTGTTAGAAGTGCAAAAAGCGTGATTTCACTGACTAGGGAGAGTACTGGCGTATCACCGGCAGATCTTGGAGCTGGCTGTGACAGAGGATGAAGTGGAGGGCCAGGCTCGGGCGACAGATGCAGAGGGAGGGACACAGGGGGGGATCCAGGGAGCTCGCTGGCTTTGCAGTAGCACACGCTAGGGCATTTGCAGTGGAGTAGTGGTAATACAGTGCTGTCGTGTCACACACACGTGCTTTCGTGTGGCACGTTCTGTGGCCCTGTGGACTGTGAAATGTGGCCTATAAATCCAATTGTGCTGTACATCTGATGGAGCGCGCGTGATGCATGAAGGAAGGGAAGTTGCAGAGCATGCGCAGCATGGCTGTCGGTAACGAGCGTCCTCGAAGCCCACGGAACCGTGAGTGGCGGCAGTGGTGAACTGTCATGATGTCATTTGGTACAATTATTGTACAAAAAGTGGGGAGTGGGGCGTACCTAAATAATCATGCTCCACTGGGTGCCATCTCAAGTCGCGTGTGCCGTAGTTATCCTGCTCATGGCATTCTACATAGCATGCACGATGCAGGGTTGCGGCGTTGGGACCGTGAAATGGCAGCGCGCGTGGGGAGGTGAGGAGGGAGGGAGGTCGGAGAACGCCCAAACGCACATCGGCACTTGGGGTGTTGGGCGTACGGAATGGCGATGCGCACAGGCAGTGGGGAGCGATGCCAGGGTGACGAGCAGGCATGGGGAGCAGACTAGTATATTATGTACTACCTAGCTTACCTGTGAGACGAAGTAAATACTGACTATTGTATGTTCTGATTGAACTTGTTGTATTGAGCGCATGCTGGGGTGTTTATATACATCCCAGAGTGTCTAATAATACTTATCTACACTATCTAAAGGCCCAAGGCCACTCAGTTGATCGCAGACGCTGTCCGCGCTCATGATTCGTACTAGCGAGGCCACAGCTCACTGCTGTGGCCGAGCCTGTGGCTCAGCGTTGTGGCGCTCGCCGATTACTCGGCTCGCAGTGCACACGCTCGCGTTCACTCGCTCAACACTCCCCCTCGCTTTGCACACCGGTAGAGGTGTTTAGAGCGTTCTTAGATGAATATATTTCTAATCCAAGAGTGCCCCGAAACTGTGTGAACTTGATGCGACCCAAATTCTTAGTGAACATGTCTGCAGGGTTATCAGCGCCGTTTATGAAGAATAACTCCACTCGGCGTTGCTGAACCACTTCCCGAATGTAATGGTAGCGTATGTCTATGTGTTTGATCCTGCGCTCTTGCACAGGATTCGACGCCATGAATATAGAGCCTTGATTGTCGCCGCACAGTGGAATCGGTCCCATGTTAATGTCAAGCTCACTAAGGAGCGCTTTAATCCACACAAGCTGACGGCTTGTGTCTGACAGGGACATGTATTCTGCTTCTGTCGAGGACAGAGCGACTGTGCGCTGAGCTCTGGAATTCCAGCTGAATATTCCATCCGCTAGTTTAACCATGTATCCGGTAGTGGACCTGCGATCCACAGGGTTTGATGCCCAGTCAGAATCCGCGCACGCGAATAAACCCTTATTGGAGTGGCCACTGTACACCAGTGCATAATCTGCAGTGCCTGCAAGATAGCGGCATATGTGCAGTGCACGATTCAAGTGGTCTTGTGAAGGGCTCGCAGCGTGCTGCGCCATCTTAGTTACAGCAAATGCAATGTCTGGGCGTGTGCCCAGCATGATATACATGAGCGAACCAATGATCTGCTGGTACTGGGTGCGCAGTGTGGTGTCCACAGTGTCTGTGTTCGGTAGGGGGTGATATCCCTCAGGCAGTGGTGTCGTTGCGTACTTAGCGTTCGTCATTCCAAAGCGCTGCAGCACTTTATTGAGGTAGGCAGTCTGGTCAATGCAGACGTTGCCATCCTTCTTAAGTATGCGCATGCGCAGGAATTCCTTCGCTTCGCCGAGGTCACGACACTCCCATTTGCGCATAAAGGCATCTTTCAGAGTGTTCACAAGTGTTTTGTCGCTGCCCATGAAGAGCGCGTCGTCTACATACACTATGACCACTACTGTAGAGCCTTTGGATGTGTGCACAAACAGTCCAGAGTCTGAGAGGAGGCGTTTACAGCCAATGTCACCCATGGATTTGTCCAGTGCTCACCACCACGCAAGAGCTGCTTGCTTAAGTCCATAGAGTGCACGCTTAAGGCGCAGTACTTTAGTTTCCTGTCCTTTAAGCTTGAAACCTTCGGGCTGCTCCATATAGAGTTCCTCGTCCAATTCCCCATAGAGGAAGGCACTTTTAACATCTAAGCCAGTGATATACCACTGCTCAAGCGCCGCTAGGGCGAGCATGAGGCGTACTGACTCGAAGCGCACAACAGGAGAGAAGATCTCATTGAAGTCGGTGCCTTCTATCTGAGAGAAGCCCTTGGCCACAAGACGAGCCTTCTTACGGCCGTCTGTTTTCTGGTCAAAAACCCATCGGTTTTTAATGACCTTTCTCCCCTTGGGGAGAACCACTAGCTCGAAGACGTTGCGCTTGCGAAGTGCCTCTAGCTCTTCGCGACATGCAGTCTTCCACTCTTTTCTCTGCGCCTCAGGCAGTCGCAGAATGTCTTTATAAGTCCACTCCCGAATGGAAGTGGTGTGCATTAAGTGTGAATCGTGTGGTACCGCTTTGGCAAGCAGGTAATTGACGAATTCTACTCCCCCTTCCTGGGCTAGCTGTGCCAGGAGTAGGTCTTCGACCTCTACATCACTTGGTAGGGGTGTCAGCGGCGAGTCATCGCGCTGTGGATGGCCAGTGCTAGGTCCAGGAACCTGCCTCTGGCGAGCATTGGAGGGTGGCTGGGAGCGACCCGGCGCATCCCCCACAATATCTCTCCACTGTCGCATCCGCTGAACGTCTCTATGTTGTTGAACGGGGTGCCTGTCTTCCCCATAGACGTTACCAGGTCGTGATGGTATTCTCCTTTCCCGCCCAGAGCGTCTTGGGAGTGGCGGTGGCTGTGGTGCGGCCGCAGGCACATCCTCTTGCTCTGGCACTGGTGCAGGGGAAGGCGAAGTGTTCTCAGGCTGCCGTGGTGGCGCCAGACCCTCGTCAGGATCTTGAGACACTTCCATTGGTCTGGAAGGAGGAGAGCGATGTGGGGTGTCCCCATCATCGCTATCGAAATGAGTAGGCTTTGGTGGTGTACCATGTTGCTCTACTGGCTCTTCCAAGCGGGTAAAGCCACGTTTTTTAGTGGTTTCGCACTTAGGGAACATGTTCTCATCGAAGAGAGCAGTTGCACCTGTGTACACAGTGTTCTTGGTGAGGCGCATGAATGTATACGCCTTAATGCCTTCAGTGTGGCCAATATAGACCATCAGCTCAGACTTAGGTGCGAGTTTATTCACACGACGCTCCTCAGGGATGTGGACATATGCCGCACAGCCGAACACTCGCAGATGCGAAACACTAGGGATTTTGCCATTCAGTGCTTCATAGGGTGTACGCCACTCAAGGCGGCGCACAGGGGTCCTATTGTACACATGTACAGCGTGTAGAACCGCGAATTCCCACCAGGATTCAGGGAGACAGGCATCCAGGCGCATGGCCTGTGCCTTGTCCATGCAGGTGCGCATGAAGCGCTCTGCGCGACCGTTCTGCTTAGGAGTGTACGGTGCGCTCTGCAGTATGCGTATCCCATTGTCCTTGAGAGTGGTAATGAACACTTCTGACTTGTATTCGCCACCCGCGTCCGACATCCACTCTTTAACAGTGGTGCCAAACTGATTCTTAACGAGTGCGATGAAGTGCTTGAGTGCGCCTATTGCAGCACCTTTGGTGCGCAGACACACAATCCAAGCATACGACGTGAAGTCATCGATAAAGCTCACGAAGTATTTGAACTTATGATAAGAGCTTACTGGGAAACTCTTTAAGTCAGAGTGGACCTTCTCAAAGGGCGCAGATGCACGCGTTTCAGAAGGCGAGTGTGCCTGTGAGGGCATCTTGCCTTGCGCACATCCTGGGCACACTGGTACTTCCCCAGGGAAGTCCAGATCCTTCGGGAAACCCTTGGTGTGGTTTTTAGCGTGGCGCAGCACATCCTTAGAAGGATGGCCAAGGCGCTTATGCATAAGTGTGTAGTCCACTGCGTACACAGTGGCGTTAGCACTCGAGTCTGGGATTGCAGACTCTAGCCAGTAGATAGTGTGGCCAGGGAACGTCGGCACACACTGTATAAGAGGCAATGTAGAGTGTTCTCTGCGCAATACCATGGACTGTGCGTCCCCATAGACGCGCAGCCCCTGCTGCAGGAACTCTCCAACAGAGAGAAGTCTCCCTGTGATTTCGGGAATATAGAACACTGGGTAGAGGCGCGTAGTGCGCTGCCTAGTGTACCCGTTGTGTGTAACTTCGTGCTTAATGAGGACTGCGCCTTTTCCCTTAATGTGGATTGGCTTTGAGGCCGTCTTCACAATAATAGGCGTTTGAATGTCCTCATAGTCTATGAAGTCTTCCATAGAATAGGTAAAGTGCGATGATGCACCAGAGTCTAAGAGCCATTGGGCGCTGCCGTTGTCCTTTCTCATTCCCTTGCACTTAGCACACTCAGCAGAGTCCACGCCATGTGCGCCACTTTGTGCGCATTTATTTAACGATTCTACACAACCATGTACAGTACTGTACTTAAGCTTCGCAGCTAGTTGTGAGATTAGGCGTTCGTGAGTGGTGTGGGGCATCGGGAAGAGGGATGGGACTGACCTGAATTCTTTCAAGCCAGCGGCATCGCAGACCATAGCGTCTAGGTCCCAGTCATCGTTTCCGAGACTGACACAGTCTTCAGCGGACTGGCGCTGTGTGTCAGGAGAGGGTGAGCGACTGAGGAAGCCATCTCCTTCGTCCTCGTCGTCAGAAGGCTCAGGGGAGGACCTGCTGCGTTTGGAAACACGCTGATCGTCGTCAGAGTCCTCTGGGTCAAGCGCAGCAATGCGCTGTTCGAGGGTTTGGAGTGTGGTCGAAGTGCCAACCACTCCAATGTCGCGCACAATGGTGCGCGCCTTGTTGAGTGTGGCATACGGTCCTTCAGTGGCGGGAGCGTGCCTAGTGCGAGCAGGAACGGTGCGCACAGTCTTGCCACTAGTGGCAAGGTGCGCGACCGAAGCCGAGGTTGGAGAGGGCAGGGAAGCCATGCTGGCGAGGTGCGAGTGGTCATGAGAATGATCATTGGTCTCTTGACCTTGTTGCTGCGAGTGGGACTTCTTCCCACCGCGCTTGCCACGCTTGTTCTTGCCTTTGGCATTGGCGTTGCCCTGGCCTTGGCCAGACCTCTGGGTGTTACCGTTGCCATTCCCAGATCCGCCACCGGAGCCACCATCCCTTTGCTGCCTGTAATTGGGGTCGCCGCGCTTGCGCTTCACTGCAGACAGCTTCTGCGCAGTCTGCTGTGGTTTACCCTTATTCCTTTCGGTCTCCCACTGCGCCATGATGGCCTCGCGTACATGCTTGATCTTAAGATTAGCAAGGTCGTGGCTGGTGCAGAGGATCGAAATGAGCATCTCCCATTTGGGTGGGAGAGCGGACAGGAGTATCATCGCCTGGATGATTTCGGGGATGGCGACACTATTAGTGGAGAGCCGGTGCACCGCAGCCTGCAGTTTGTTAACCTGCGGCAAGGGATGCTTTGAGGCGTCGATCCTAACAGAGATAGCTTCTTTGAAGTCTTTGAAGACAGTGGTCGGCTGGATCACATCAAAGTGAGTCTTGAGGTGGTTCCAGATTTCGTCCGCTTTGTTCATCGAAGCCACCTCTTCCCTAATAGTGGGATTGATGCGCAGAATAAGATTGGCGAGTGCTTTTTGATTGCAACTTTTCCAAGTCTTTTTCGCAGCGCGTTCGGTGTCGGTAGGAGTGGCAGAGATGGTTGGTTCCTTCTCGTCACCATTGGCGAACTCCCATAAGTCCAAAGACATAAGATAGGCTTTCATAGCCTTCGCCCACTCTGAGTAGTTGGTGCCATCGAGCACCGGGACCAGAGAGGTGAGAGCGTTCGACATTGTTGAATCTGTGAGAGCAAACCAAGTGTCAGCATTCATGCGACGACCGGGCACACACAGAAAATGTTTGGAACGCCCCGGGAAACTCTTAGAGTAGTGGCGGCCACTAGGGCGCACACTTGTGCACTGTGCAGCCGAGTGGGCGCACTGCACTGGGCATCGTGCAGCCGAGTAGGCGCACTGCACAGGGTACTGCAGCCGTCGAGGCGCAGTGCCCAGGCAAGCCAAGGAGCACACAAAGCGCAGCTCAATTAAGAGCGCGCTGTCGCTGCCGTTGAAGGCGCAGACAAAGGGCTCCAGGGCCCATAACCTGACGAGCAGGCATGGGGAGCAGACTAGTATATTATGTACTACCTAGCTTACCTGTGAGACGAAGTAAATACTGACTATTGTATGTTCTGATTGAACTTGTTGTATTGAGCACATGCTGGGGTGTTTATATACATCCCAGAGTGTCTAATAATACTTATCTACACTATCTAAAGGCCCAAGGCCACTCAGTTGATCGCAGACGCTGTCCGCGCTCATGATTCGTACTAGTGAGGCCACAGCTCACTGCTGTGGCCGAGCCTGTGGCTCAGCGTTGTGGCGCTCGCCGATTACTCGGCTCGCAGTGCACACGCTCGCGTTCACTCGCTCAACACAGGGAGCACGCAAACACACATCGGGCTGCTTGCTAGAACCCTGCGTCATCCTCGATTTTGTATTTTCCCGATTTGATTTGATTGTGACGACGTACCCGTACATGTTGCGCCCTATGCACTGTGCCCCCTACCCGTGCGAGCTCGATGTCTTCACCACACACCACCAAGACGAGGAACGGCATGACGAACTCAACCAACACGAGCTGCACGTCCTGCATGCGATGCACAGCCCATGTTGAAAGAGCACCTCAAGGCGCCACACCGTCGTAGAGGCTGGGGATGTGGCGTGGGGTCACACATTGTATGGGCCGAACTCTTCATTGCATGGAGCAGCGAGAAAGGGGAATGAGCAGTCAAAGGGGCTGAAATGGGTGGTCATGTGCCCATTCTGTTGCGATCGGACTCATTGGTACGGACTACAGTCTCACGGGGTTCTGACTACCCTAGTATTAGTCAGGGACAGTCGTCTCAGTCAGCAGTGTTTTGGATATCACATGTTATGGACTTGACTCATACCTAGGATAGTCGTAGTAGGGTTCGAGCTACTATCGCTACTGGGTACCCTACGTTCAGGAGGAGCTTCAAAGCTCCTCGACAACTGTATAACTAGTAGGCAGTACGAAGACCAAGCTCCTTAGCTTGGTCTTCTTGAATCCTTATCTGATCCTGTCTCCCTCTCTCCTCGTCTGCATCCTTCTCGTACTCTGTCTCCTATCGCGTCTGGCCTTGATCAGGCAGATCGCCCAGCAACACGTGCGCCTGGTGGACTTTGCCCCAGTGCTAGTAGCGGTCACGTTCCTTCTAAGGTCGTGTACTTATATTCGCTAAGTCGCTCCCTGTATAACTCGCCACTCTGTCCCCGCTCAAGTCGAGCACCGTTAGGACGGACCTAACGCAACATTAAGACCAAGCTAACCCTCACCAACGACACAGTGGCGTCCACAACAAGAGATCGGTGGGACCGAAACCGAGCCCAATCGTATACCATCCCCAGCAGAGGAGAACGGAACGTCCCCACGCGCTATCTAAGAGCTGCTAGGTGGAGGACACACAGAGGAGAAACCGGGTACTTCGTTGATTTCCCTACCCGACCAAGTCGATTCTACCCAGTTGAGTTCAACTTCGAGCATACCTGTTGGTGTATACTCGCAACAAACGACGCAGGAATACAAACAGTGGTCAGACCAACCACACGAGATTATCGGTGCGACATCCTAGAGAGCGAAGTAGTCCCCCAAGCAAGAGTGGGACCCATCGACGGCGCAGCTACCACAAGCACCACAGAAGAAGAAGGCTCCGGATCAGACCGAAGCAGCGAAGAGTCAGAAGAAGATCACCTCTCCCAAGTAAACGCGGAAGAAGAAGAAGAGCTAGCAAACCTAGCAGGAGGGATTACGCTTAACGAAGCACCCCAAGCTGAGCAGATCATTGTTCACCCACCAGACGAGATGACAACCACCCAGCTAGAACCAACATACGCACTTCAAGTGGACCCGGTACAACTACCACAAAACGGAGTCCCAGAAGATCTACTCCCCATCGACCCCGGCACAGGACATCGGATGACCGCAGACGACGCAGCTCTCATGAGGGCCATTGGACCTGACGAACCAGACCCTCCCGAAGGAGGAGGACCACCTAGAAGAGGCCCAGGCGGAGGCCACCCACACGGAGGAGGCGGAGGACACGGAGGCGGAGGAGGCGGAGGACACGGAGGCGGAGGAGGACCACCCGGGGGAGGCGGATTCCCGGGGATGGCTCCCATAGGTAACCCACCTCGATCGTCAGACAGACTCCAAGGCAACCCGCCCATGGTCTTCAACGGAGACCGCACCAAGGCCCTGCAGTTCAGAGCACAGTGGAACCTCTATCAAGGAGTCAACAGTACGAGCGACATCATGCGCAACTACTACCGCCGATCACTCCTCTTCCTCGGCTACATCCAGGGGGAGACAGTTAACGAATGGGTGATGTACATGACCGACTGGCTGATGCGCCAGACAGAGGCAGGATTCCCCGAACACACCCGACGCCTCTGGGAAGAGACCCTTCGCGCCTTCACCAGACGATTCGCCAACACTATGGAGAAAGAGCAAGCGCAGGCGGAGCTGCGCAAGGGCGTTCACATGAAGGACGGGGACATTGACAGCTATGTGGCTACCTTTGAACGCCTAGCCCGACAAGCTGACTACAACCTCGACGCCCCTCAAACGCTGGACCTATTCACGGCAGGACTACCGAGGGCATTATTTGCCAAGGTTTACGAACAGTACGAACCCGCCACGTTCGAAGCATGGAAGCAAGCAGCGATGAAGAAGCAACAGCAGTACATGCATCTACAGGCACGTCTCAACTCGCTAAAAACACCCACTCCGAGAACTACTCCGCGCCCTAGCCCGTGGGGAAACTCCCAGAGCGGGTGGACACCAAGGAACCTCCCCCATCACCAGAACCCCAACGCAATGGACACCTCCGCAGACAGGACGCGAGCACGAGGTGCAGAAGCAGAAGACACCCAGGGGAGGCTCGCCGGAGCAGAGTTCATACTCGACCGACAAAGACCACCCTATCCGCCCAGAGGAGGACCAAGGGGACGAGGCAGAGGAAGGGGGCCACCCCGAGACGCAAGGGAAGTGATCTGCTACACCTGTAACCAGAAGGGACACTTCAGCCGCGACTGCCCACAGCATCGCAACAACGCGCAGAGCAGTGGTAGTAGGAGGTCGGAAACAGACTTCTACACCCAAGAACCAAGAGTGCAGGCCCGCGCGGCAGTAACCCCGCAACAGCAAGCCCAGGAGTGGCTCCAGGGAGTAGCCGGAGCACCAGACGAAGTAAAGGACCTAGTCCTCCAAGAACTATGGGGAAAAGAGGGTTTTCCAAACGCCTGAACCCGTCGGCCTGGGTGAGGGCGCTCCGTTGTAATTCTGTAATAATCACACGCTACCGATCGTTGAGAATTCCAGTCTCCGTTCGAACAAGTTACAACATGGCCGAAGTAAAAGCACTGGTGGACTCGGGAGCCACAGACAGCTTCATTAAACCCGCGTTCGCGAAGCGAATGGGGATTGGTCTCAGAGAACTAGAGACCCCCAAAAAGATATGGAACATCGATAACTCCGAGAACAAAGCAGGACTGATCACGCACTGCGCAGATCTCGACGTACAGACCAAAGGGACCCACAAAACAATGAGGTTCCTACTCACCGATACAGGGAACGAGGACATCGTCCTCGGCTACCCATGGCTGGCCGCCTACGAACCACAGATCAGTTGGCAACACGCCGTCATCAAAGAAGACGCCTATCCAGTGATCCTCCGAACCACACACCCAGAGGAGCGAGGGGTAACGATCGCGTTCGCCCCTACCGAGTTCACCGAAGAAGAGAAGCGTCGCGCCGTGCAACAGCTCTACGACGAATGGGAGACAGTCAGGGCACGCACCACCGCCACAGAACTGGCCATCGAAGCGCAACAATTCACCGGCACAACAGAGATCCCAGAAGAGTACGCGGACTTCGCCAAGGTGTTCAGCGAAGAGGAATCACATCGCTTCCCACCCTCGCGACCTTGGGACCACGCCATCGAGTTCAGGAAGGACGCCCCAACCGCCATCGACTGCAAAATCTATCCTATGTCACGCGACGAAGACGTCGCCCTTCGCAAATTCCTTGACGAGCAACTGGAGAAGGGGTACATCCGACCATCGAAATCCCCTTATGCATCGTCCTTTTTCTTCGTCAAGAAGAAGGACGGGAAACTACGACCAGTCCAAGACTACCGAAAGATCAACTCGTTCACTGTGCGTAACCAGTACCCCCTACCGCTCATACAGGAACTCATCACGGACTTGGGTAACGCGGACATCTACACTAAACTCGACGTCCGCTGGGGATATAACAACGTCCGCATCAAGCAAGGCGACGAAGAAAAAGCCGCCTTCAAAACGCGCCACGGGTTCTTCGAACCACTTGTCATGTACTTTGGCCTCACCAACTCGCCGGCCACCTTCCAGGACATGATGGACTCCCTCTGTGGCCCCACCATCAACTACCACGAGCGACTGGGCACCACCATTCGCGTCTACATGGATGACATCGGCATCGCATCCCGGAACGGACGCGCAGGCCACATCGCAGCCGTACGTGACATACTCCAGATCGCAAAGGACAATGACTTGTACTTCAAACCAGAGAAATGCGTCTTCCACGCGCCGGCAATCGATTACCTGGGGGTAATCCTTGAAAAGGGGGTGACACGCATGGACCCCGTTAAAGTCGCCGGCATCCGCAACTGGCCAACACCAACCACGGTCAAACAGGTCCGATCTTTTCTCGGATTCTGCAACTTTTATCGCCTCTTCATCAAAGGATTTGCCACATACGCACGACCGCTGAACCGATTAACTCGGAAAGACACGGAGTGGCAATGGGGACGAGCAGAGGAAGACGCCTTCGTAAAGCTCAAGACGCTAGTCACAAGCGAACCAGTACTGGCACACCCGGATCTCACAAAACAATTCGAGATGGAGGTGGACGCATCAGGCTTCGCGGTGGGTGCGGTACTCCTGCAACGCAAAGAGGACGGTAAACGACACCCCATAGGCTATTACTCTGCGACGCTCAACGAAGCAGAACGCAACTATGACATCTACGACCTGGAACTGCTAGCCATCGTCAAAGCCTTCCGCCACTGGAGACCCCTACTCGCAGGCTCTCCACACAAAACCAAGGTATTCTCCGACCACCTCAACCTGCAGTACTGGAGGTCGCCACAAAGGATAAGCAGACGCATCGCCAGGGAAGTACTTGAACTATCCGAATACGACTTTGAGATTCACCACATCAAAGGCACAGCCAACGGAAGGGCAGATGCACTCTCCCGGAGGCCGGACTATGACCAGGGGGATAATGACAACAAGGACGTAGTGGTCCTCCCCGACGCGCTCTTCGTGCGAGCCACACAAGTAGAAACCGTCATGCCGAACACCCTGACGATAGAACCGGGAGAGATGGAGCGGCCAGACGCGACATACCATCAAGACGAGGACTACCTTCGCCCATGGATCGACGCACATCGACTAAAGAAGATCGAAGGCACTTGGTACAAAGATGGAAGACGGGTGGTGACTGGCGGATTATATGACAAGAGAAGTATCATCTCCGCTCACCATACACCACCGGTTTATGGACATCCAGGCATCAACAAAACCTCGCAACTGGTAGGACGCTCCTACTGGTGGCCAAACATCGCCCAAGACGTCCTGGACTACGTCAAAGGATGCGCCGAGTGCCAAAGGCACAAAGCCAACAACCGACCAACCCGAGCACCACTATCCCCGATCTACCCGAACCCTGAGGCACTCCCCTTCGAAACTATCGCCCTCGACTTCATCACCAAGTTACCCCAGTCGCAGGGGTTTGACTCGATCCTCACCATCACCGATCACGACTGTACCAAGGCAGCCGTCTTCATCCCTTGCCAAGAGGAAATCACCGCAGAGGGAACCGCTGCTCTATACGCTAAGCACGTCTTCCTGCGATTCGGGCTCCCCACCAAAGTCATTAGTGACAGAGACCCACGTTTCGCATCCAAGTTCACGCGAGAACTGTGCAAAATCCTAGGGATCTCGCAGAACGTCTCCACTGCCTACCACCCTCGAACAGACGGACAGTCAGAACGGACTAACCAGTGGCTCGAGCAATATCTCCGCTTCTGGACTAATGAGAGGCAAGACAATTGGGCGACCTATCTCCCTATAGCGGAATTCACGCACAACAACTGGCCCCATGAGACCACCAGGAAGTCCCCTTTCTATCTCCTAATGGGGTACAACCCACGCGCTGATTGGATCGATAGGCCATCACCCATACCCCAAGTGGCGCTGAGAATCGACCAATTCCAGGAGGCCAGAGCGCAGGCCAAGGCCCTCCTTATCAAGGCACAGAAGTCATGGGTCAAACACAAAGATACGCCCAAGTACAAGGAAGGAGACCTCGTGTGGCTGGAAGGACGCCATCTGCGCACCAACCAGCCAACCACAAAGCTTGCGCCCAAAAGACATGGCCCCTTTAAGGTCGCACAGGTGATGTCCTCTGTCAACTATTGCCTCGAACTTCCCACACAGTGGAGTATCCACCCAGTGTTCCACACCGATCTTCTCACCAGATACCACGAGACCGCAACGCATGGGCCTAACTATCAACGCCCACCGCCGGACCTAGTAGAAGGGGAGGAAGAATACGAAGTCGAGAAGATTCTAGACTCGCGGAGATTCGGGAGAACGCGAAAACTGCAGTACCTTGTGAAATGGAAGGGGTACCCCGACTCGGAGAATCAGTGGGTCGACCGGAGCGAAGTATTCGCCGACCAGGCTATCCGGGACTTCAAAGCATTGAACCCCGCCCGAGAAACGCATATAAGAGGGGCCCACTACGAGCTAAGTCCTCCAGCAACTCCTGCTACCTCTTCCCATCCTGTCTACTATCGCATCATGTCCTCCTGCTCCCTCCCGTCGCAGTCCACCATCGACACCGTCACCAAGGCCCTGTCCACCACCCATGGGCCCGCTACCCGCGAGGACGCCCTCACCGTCCTCCGAGCCTTCCCAGACCCCACCGTTGGGGGAGACGCCGATTCCCCCGGTGCGCAGCCTCTTACCTACGAGGCGGCCCCCGAAGAAGAAGAGCGTGCCCTACTCGAGGGCCAGGCCGCAGATAGCCTCGTTCCACGCCTTGACGGACACGGTGACAGTGAACCTGTCCAAGTACCACACCGAGTTCGGGCCCGTGCGGCCATGGAAGGAAGTAGTGAAGGAGTGGAGGGACGAGCAGCTACGGAGGGCGCAGCTGAAGCTGCAGCAGCTGAGGCATCGGCGCCTGATACAGCAGACTGGGGTCTGGACGAGGACGCCCCCAGCGACTACCCAGCTACGCACCCCCTCATTCGCTCCACCACAGACACTGACGACCCACGTGAAACCCCCTACTCGCTCAACACCGACGGAACCCCCATGTACAAGCGGGACCTCGGGGTGTTGGGTGCCCCCACCCATCAGCCCCTAGCCGTCATCAACACACGAGTCCCCAGTGGCTTCAAGGCCAACACTGGCGCGGACTACCTTCCCTTTCGCATCGTCTCCCCCGACGGGGTTGAGCGCGAGGCCCGATACCATCAGGTGATCATGGGGCCGGACCCTCTGGTGGTGGGCATCATCGACGAGTCAGATAAGGTCTACGCTCGCCCCCTCTACGCCGCCCCCCACTACGTGTATGGCGGCAAGCCCATGTACCCCGCCGCGGACATGGTCCTCTTCACAGAGGCTTTCGAAGATCGGGCGCGCGTCGACCGCTGCCTCGACTCCATCCACGACCTCTCCCTCACGGCGGAGATCCACCGCTACCGCCTCGCTGACCGGGAGCAGCAGCGCCTCAACCAGCGCATCGACGACCTCATCGCCGCCCTGGGGGAGGTCCAAGGTAAGGTGGCGGGCAGTCGACGCCGGCTGGAGATGGCCAACGCGTTGGAGCGTATCGAGGACGAGGCGGGCACCATGGTGGATTACGAGCTGACGAAGAAGAAGACCCGTAGGGGCAGGAGGAACGCCCAGCAGCCGCAGCGTACGCGGATTCGTTACGAGGAGGAGGGGTTTGGAGCGTCGGGGCGTCGCACCTGAAAAGGGGGTGATGTTGCGATCGGACTCATTGGTACGGACTACAGTCTCACGGGGTTCTGACTACCCTAGTATTAGTCAGGGACAGTCGTCTCAGTCAGCAGTGTTTTGGATATCACATGTTATGGACTTGACTCATACCTAGGATAGTCGTAGTAGGGTTCGAGCTACTATCGCTACTGGGTACCCTACGTTCAGGAGGAGCTTCAAAGCTCCTCGACAACTGTATAACTAGTAGGCAGTACGAAGACCAAGCTCCTTAGCTTGGTCTTCTTGAATCCTTATCTGATCCTGTCTCCCTCTCTCCTCGTCTGCATCCTTCTCGTACTCTGTCTCCTATCGCGTCTGGCCTTGATCAGGCAGATCGCCCAGCAACACGTGCGCCTGGTGGACTTTGCCCCAGTGCTAGTAGCGGTCACGTTCCTTCTAAGGTCGTGTACTTATATTCGCTAAGTCGCTCCCTGTATAACTCGCCACTCTGTCCCCGCTCAAGTCGAGCACCGTTAGGACGGACCTAACGCAACACATTCGGTGTGGCACCAATTTCACATAGGGTTATGGTTGGGATTCTTTATTTGCTATTATTTACGGCAAATGCTCACTTGGCAATTATTTATTTATGGGTGATGCACCTGTTTTTCGTTTTTGGTCGGAGCTAAAAAAAGGTTCTCACGACCGTGGGAAGGTATGCGGAATTACAAAGACTCAAACAGACCCAGCACGAAAAGCGCGGACAATGACGTCGAGATGCACAATAGTGACTTTAGAGGTGTGTCCGTACCTTCTGCCCTTTGTATGCGCATACATACGCCGTGCGACAGAGTCAGCCCCCTCCTGTTCCTGCGGGTGCCTCCAGGCGCTCCTCGTCCTCGCAATCCCGTGTACCCTCACGCCGCATGTCAAAGATGCCCCTCTCCCTCCCCTCCCCCTTCTCCGAAGGCACTTCGTCTGAGCCTCCCATCCGCCAACGTGACAGAGATAGGGACCACAACCCGCTGGACATCATATCCATCGACACCTCTTCCTCCCCACGGCCACCACCACCTCGGCGCAGCCCGCGCAAGACCAAGACACAGAGGAGACAGGTGCAGCTGATGGCCTACGTCCTCGTACCACCCTCCCTCCCGCGCCTGCAAGTCATATACCGGTTAAGCAACGGTCCCGCACGCGCCAGCGCCAGACATCAACCAAGGGGAAGGCGCGGGCAGGGGACAATGCGGGCTCGAAGGAACTAGTACACGTGCTGCAAGTTGCATTCGAGAACAACTGGCTCGGAGCTGGCAGCATGGGACCTAGTGGGAAGGAGACGAAGAATGTAGCACAGGAGACGGTGGTAGTGGTGGACGATGGTAGTAGTGGACGATGAGGACGACGAAGAGGAAGGAAGCTACCAGTCCAAGATCCCCACGCCCCTTGACCAGGCGTTAGCTGCGGCATTCACACACAACTCAACGAATCTTAACGTGGTGGCGTCGGCATCAGCACCGGCGACTACTACGCGCCGGTTGGCAAAGGAGACACGCGCTGAGGCTTCAATTGATAGCGCGAGCGTGGACGTTGTCATCCCATTGCCGACGAAACGCGTTCGTACGCACGCGCTTGCGCAGGCTGTGTCGCCGCGTAGACAGGGGAAAAGTCATCTGCACACGTCGACCAGCAGTCCACGCAGACAACGACGACGCGTGGTAGATGAACAGGATCAAGACGACTGACTCTGACAACTCTGAAATTGAGATCATCGTCGATCCGCAGCGCAAACAACGGCGCGTACCCAGGGCCCAGCCACAATCACACCCGTCTGCCCAACCACAGCCTAGACGTAAGCCCCGCGCGTTCTACCCAGCAGCATCACACGTCAACCCCGCCCGCCATACTGTAAGGACTACGTCCTCGCTGGGCTTGGAACGGTATAATACTTATTCAATTACAAAGCACACGTATATAGTCTATGGTTGGTTTCGGAAAATACATCTTAGTGAACAACTCTCTAACGATTCCGTCTACGTCCGCTGCGTCTGTCCGTGCTACCGTGCACTTCCCGCGTTTCCCATTATCTTATCTATCACTCTATCTACACTTCCCCTTGGGTCGACATTTTCACCTTATACTCGCACAACTATCTACAATACACACGTCTATATTTATTCACACGTCTACGCCCGAGTCGACGCCGCCCCCGCAGGAGCAGTCCTCGCCCATCACACCCCCAGACGTCAACTCGCTCGCAGGCCTCCCGCTGACATCCTGCCAGAACCCGTACGCACGGTGATCGCGATTTCCCCATGTGCTTTCAGTCACTTGCACTCATCGCCCGATCCTCCAGATCCCGCGCGCAAATTGGAAGACACGCAGCAGTATGCGATCCGGCAGGGTTTTTGCTATGGGGGGGGGGCCGCGATCAGCGTGCACGGTCTCCTCGCAACTTCTCCCGCTGCCGAACCTCCCCCCGTCTCGGATAGCGGCGCTTGTGCCATCACCACCAACTTCGCCTCCGCGACTGATCCCGATGATTTGCAGGACGCGAGTCTCGATCTCGATCTCGACCTCGACGTCTCTATGGACCTCGAGGCCGGGCCCACGGACGCGCATGGGGTTGAAAACGATGTCGTTCCTCCGCACCCCCCGCCGCCACAGCTGCGCACCGCGAGTACCCATGACCATCCAGACGGGCCCATGCTCGGCCGTGTGATACCCGACCATGGCGGTGTCGACCATGGCCCTGGCCCTGGCGTGGACGTAGGCCGCGCTCTCTCATAAACCCAACCCAAGGCCTGAGCTTTGATCCTACTTCCCCGAATCGCGGCGGTGAAGGATCGATCGACTGGCGCGGCGGGAACGTTTTCGGTAGTGCGGGTGTTAGAGCTCGCCGGTTCGAGGATTCGACGGCGTGCAACCCTCGGGCGCGACGGACGAAGACAACGAGGAAGAGGAAGACGTCATGGGCACGTTGTTTGAGAACACAAGCGACGACGATTTTATACTACCGTCGGGATTGGGCAAAGGCAAGGGCAATGGTCGAGCGGTCGTTGTGGACGGCGTCTTCGAATTGTCGGAGAGCGTTGCTGCTGCCGCTGGTTAGAGGATGTGGAGGAACAGCTGGCGCAAGGGACTTGCAGACGAAGCTGAGGTCGAGCACAACGACGACAGCGATGACGAAGGCGACGATGACGATGGTCCGCGCGCGCACGCAATATCTTCGCCGGTTTTTACAAATGCCCGTCGCAAGAATCGTACTCCGGCATCCTCGTCATCAAGCATGCTCCCGGGGGAGCTAACGTTCTGCCACCATTGCAGAAGCACGACACGCCGACCCTAGATACGATGTACCTTGATCAAGGCGTCGACGGACAAGCGATGCCGCAACCTGTTTCGCGATCGCCGCATCGAGAAACGGTACGCCCTCCATCCATCCCTTTATATACAGTACATATTTCTGACTTTCTTGGAGCGCAGGTACTCCCAGTTGACGTTCGATTGCGCTGCGGAAGACTTCGAGTGTCCGGCCTGTCGCAATTATTGTAACTGCTCGCTTTGCTCACGGAAGCGCGGAGAGGCGTACATTCTCGAATGTAATGGCGGGTGGCGCAGTTGGATTGCGCGCCAAGGTGGCACCCATCGCGCCGCGCCGATCCCCGCGAAAAAGTGCAAGAGCAACAATCTCGGGACGGCGCGGGCAGCGACGACGACAAAGAAGCCTACGATGTTGACAACGACGACAACGACCACGCAGAGGTCTTTGACGAGAGCTGGAGCGCGACGGCGGTGTTCACGGTACCTGGCGAGCTGCTCGGCAGTGCGTTCTTGCAAGGCAACAAAGCCCGCATCGTGCCTGTCTCCCAACCCACGCCTCCCCTGCCACTGCTACTACCACCCCCAGTGCGCCCGTCAGTTTTATCTCCAGCCCGATACCCGAACCCGCGCAGAAATAGCAGCAATCGCAAAGACGCCAGCATGCGTTTATCGGGAAATCGCGCAAGACGTGAGGGCGGCTCGTGAACCTTCCGGAGAAGCAGAAGAAAAGACTAAGGGGAAGGGGAAGATGGCACGCCGGGGATGCCGGGGTCAGCGGATTAAGTTCTTTGTCGAGAGCCCAGAGCCGTTGTTGGTTGCGCGGAGGCGGCGACGGCGACGGTCTGAGTCGTTGACGCCGCCGAACGACGATGGCGATGGCGACGAGCATGGGGACCGTGACGAAGGCGGCGATGCCGACGTCGACGCGGACGCAGATGACGGGATCTGGCCTGGGAGTACGTGGTACCTGTACCGTCTGCTCGGACGGACGAGATGGCGAGGATCACACCGGAGGTGGAGCGTGCTATCGGTGCCGCGTTCGCCATTGGCACCCCGGCATAGACGTGGTCCGAAGAAGACTGCCAGGCAAACTGAAATCGCCGGGTGAGGACAACCTCAGCAAGTTGTTGCTTCACAGTAAAGTGTTTGTACCGACTTGTCACGACGAGGTCGAAGAAGTGTTCAAGGCGAACACGTTGGATCGCACCAGGGTCCGAGTCCAGAGCTCGCAATCGAGCGCAATGAAGCGATATACAACAGGGTTCATGATTGTTGAGCAACCGCGGTGTAGAATGAAGGTGAGAGCCGTAGTCACTGTTTACTTTAGCCACCATTGACTAATATTGACTCCGGGGTCTTAAAATTAATTCCCAAGAACTCGAAAAGTATCTCATAGCTTGTCATGTTGATCAACTCGCTTGTCTTTCGCAAGATATCCGACAGTATTTCGTAACCCCTTACACGTGCCGTGAGAATACGACGCAAGATACGACGTGAACAAAGATGGGCGACGTACGCATGCATTCCATAACCTCTGAGTTCTGCCAACTGTTTCTCAGACCATCGGTATGTATACAAAGAGCATCTTGATAGTTCGTGCGGTGTCTGTGTGGGACTGCCAAGCAGATTCTCGCAAAGTTTATTGGCCTCACCTTACCAGTTTGAATCAGTCGCAAAGGTACGGCCACTCCTCCGATCTCCCACATCGCACTGTCAGTACAGAATGCCTTCGTCGCATGGACATTGCCATCTTTGGTGAAATGACTTAAGGAAGTCAACGCGCCGTCAATACTGGCAGGATATACTGCCGGGCTACTAAACGAAAATACTACAGCCTGAGATGCCTCTTTGAACCAGATTCCACCATTTATGGCTTTCACCAAGGCTACGACATCATGCGGGATGCCGCCCTTAGATGCGGTAAGGTTGGAGAGAAAAATGTTGAGCGCCAATGAGCGGTGTAGAAGAGGTGATGAACGAAAAGTAGAAGGTAATCTCCTGCAGCAAGTGACCAGAGTGAAAGAACGGACAGGAAAACCGACCATACCGAGTGGTTCGAAGACCGGCTGGAGCCATACACCGATTCGAGATCTGGTTACTTCTGCCAAGTGCATCCAGAATGAGACGTTTACAGAGACCAGGATTAATCGTTTGAGATCGTCACCAGGGCAGATCCGAAGGAATTGAAGGTATTCACGGAGACCCAATACAGTGTCGAATGTGTGCGTGGACATCTTAGAACAAGTACCAGAGCAGAGCGGCGCGTCAAAGAGACGTATTATCTCAGATAGAGATAATCGGGCAGATAATCAAGATCAATTACAGTACTGTATTTGGGGGTACCCTACTACGGCTGACAGGCAGTGACAGCTCCCCGATCATAGCGCTACCCCCATTTCAAACCCAGCTAGACCAGTCGGAGAATCGAGGATCCTCCAGTCGCTTTGCAAAGCACACCCCTCAAAAATCCTCATTCTCGCGGCTGGTTACGAGCCTAGTTTCAAAGTTCGCTATTGAAAACCAGATCTCATTCTCGTAGCGGTGCCATCACAATCCAAAGCTCGATATCGTACAGAGTAATCACTAACTGGCAACCGCTGTTCGTAATCCAATTCTTCAGCCCCTCACTACTCCGCTTCACTCTTATCCTTGCTGAGAAGCGACGACTTTAAGTTCTTCCTGGGCCTGTGCTATCACCTTCTGAACCCCATCGTGATAAGACGACACAACTCCAGACTCTCCTCCCAACTCCCAAGGCCCCTCTACTTCAACAGACTCAAAGTCGTTTCCTGTTGAAAACTGCGCATCGCCCATGGCAAACGGATTGTCGGGGTGTGCAGGTATAAATATCCATAATTGCAAGGGGAGAATATTTCCTCCGTTCCTCGGGGCCACTCTGATCTGAGCGGGTCTGGGAACACTGTCTCTGCCCGTCGCTGTCAGCACACTTTGAGGTGCTGACAGTGGCGTAATGGTGTAACCCTTCACGCGTGCGGCGGTACCTTGTGCGACACTGTTGTCATTATCTTCCAAGTAAGTATCAAAGGCACTGGAAGGCTTATGCGTCACAGACCTGTGCAACCTAATTGCCCACCATTGCCACACCCCTCCGTGAAACTCATGAGTTACAACACCTGAGTTAAGAGTTCTGGTGGCATCTAGGACTTCTTTGGTTTTGACACCCGAGCGCAGGATAATGTAGCTCGCTCGCGCCTGATCGTATTGTAGGGTCCATGCTGTCGCCAGATTCGGGTCGGTGCTCAATCCGACATTAGTCACCTCGTTGCCGCGAGATGCGGTCAGATAGGCTCTCCCCCCATCGGGCTCTTGAACCAAGATATGGTACGTCCCATTGGCCAACGGATATATCTTAGAGCAAGGTTAGCACCCAGGAATAACTCCGGATCATGAGACTCAGATGCTTACGCTAGCAGTAGATGCCGCCATTTTTGAAGGATTGTTATTAGAACTCTGTGGGTGTGAGTGAGAACGAAGACAAGCGTCCTTTGTCTTCCTTGAGGGGTTTTATACCTTTTTTTTTTTTTTCAGATCAGTTTATCCTGGGACACGAACCACTGCCAAGAGCGGTATACTGCCGCGAGTTGATAAGGGTAGTGGTCGTGATACAGCTGACAAGGCTTCGAGGTGATGGGCTAGACAGCGCGTGGGATAGGCAGTGGGTCAGCTGTCCCAGAGATGAATCCGAAGCCGTGCGTGTGACGAAGCAGCAGCATGGAGCGCGGCATGGGAGGTTCTCGAAGCGTTAGAATGGAAATGAAAGAACCAGGGCGACCAGCCCTGGAAGGGGGTGTATGCCAGACAACACGATAAATGCGTTATGGGGGTCGGGTCCCGACAAAAAAAAAATTTCGTTCTAAAGCCGGTGGGGCACAACAACGGATTCCGTATCGTCAAATCGGGACCTCTACCGGTCGGCTCTCGTTTTTGATTTGTGAATCAGGGCTAGCGAAACTCGAGCTGGACCAACCAGCGAAGCCGCCGCCTGAGCTCTTGATAACGTGCTCTCGTGTGGATAACCTACTGCCGTGTTTGATTTTTAGAGTTCACGATCATCGGACTGAATCGCGCGACGACGACGATTCGGGCCAAGTCTAACCCGTAAATGGATCATGTATCATATTAGTTTGGACATAGAACAAGAGCAATGATATCGTAGGAATCCTGGATGATCGCGTATCAATACGAGAAGCGCTCCTGATGGAAGGGATGCGATAAGTCGAATAAAGAAATCAGGGCAAGCAGTATAGATACCCACCCTCAACGTTCTACCCGTAAGTTGGATCGTTGGCACTGTGAGGAGAAACAGTCCTGCAACGACGCTGGATTGTCCCACGGGAGGTCAGATAGATTACAAATGACGACTTACGCAGCCTCACAACCAAGCGTTTGCAATGCCCCGTGTTTCGTCGCCCATGGGACCTGGAAGTATGCGACGCTAAAACCACCAAGCGTACGCGCAAGGTTCAACAGCGCGCTGATTTCACCCTGGTGTTTCGGGAAGCAGTCGTTGGCGTACGCGTCTAAAAGAGGGAGTGTGTGGAGCAAAGCGCCCAAATCGTCCCGAAGACGTGGATCGAGGAAAAGAAAAAAACCTACAGACTGCAACGGTATTCACCATGATCGCGACCACAGCGATGCCCCATCCCATCACAAGCGCACTGACGTTAGGATTCGTTGAGTTGTGTGTGAATGCCGCAGCATAACGCCTGGTCGAGGGGCGTAAGGATCCTGGACTTGGACTTGTCTTTCTCTTCCTCTTCGTCGTCGTCGGTCTTCGTCATCCACCACCACAACCGTCTCTTTGCCGCCTTCTTCATCTTCTTCCCGCTAGGTCCCGTGCTGCCAGTACCGGCCAGTTGTTCTCAAACGCGGCTTGCAGTACGTGCACGAGTTCATTCGAGCCCGAATTGTCCTCCGCCCGCGCCTTTCCCTTGGCTGCTGTCTGGCTCTGGCGTGTGCGGGGCCGTTCCTTTGCTGGCATATAGTCTGACTTGCGCACGGCAGGGGCGGTACCATCACCTGCCCCTGTCCCTTCCGTTTCTTGGTCTTGCGCGGGCTGCGGCGAGGTGGCGGAGGTGGCGAGGAGGAGGAAGAGGAGTCGATGGATATGATGTCCAGCGGGTCGTGGTCCCAGTCCCTGTCACGTCGGTGGCTCGGACTGAGTGCTTTCGGAGGGGGGGGGGAGGAAGAGGAACATCTTTGACATGCGTCGTGAGGGTACACGGGATTGAGAGGGTGAGGAGCGCCTGGGGGCACCCGCAGGAGCAGGAGGGGCCGACTCTGTCGTACGACGTTTGTATGCGCGCAGAAAGGCGGAAGGGATGAGCTTACATGTACGTCCCAATCGTGATTTTGGCTACGATGCACATCTCGACGTCGCTATTCGTGCCTTTTCGTGGTGGGTATGTTTGACCGTCATTCTCACGAGACACCGGCGCAAGGTCATCGCCGGGACCAGTGGCGGAGATCGCCGTCATGTTGTTTTTCCGTTCCGGCGTCGACGATCTGGACGGCGGGGCGAAAGGCGAGGGTGAAACCGACGAGGAGGCTGACGCGACAGCGGGAACAGGGGACCTTGAATGTGAGAAAAGCCGTTATCGACCCAAATCGCGTTAGGTAAAAAGACCTCCTGGAGCAAGTCCGAAGTCGCTGGAAAGGACACGTCCAGAGCGACGGGACGGGGTCGTCTGAATCGAGGATGATCGATGATCTCTTCCATGAGCCCGCGTTCTTGTGACGATAGGGCAGATTCATGGGCATTTGCACGGAATAGACTGTTGGACGACGACGGGTTTGGATGCGTAGTAATCGTGGGGTTGGGCTGCACTAGTCGGTCGTGCCTCGGATCCGGAAGAGACCAAGAGTGACAGTACGGTGATGGCTTCATTGTACCAGTAATCGTACTGTAGGCCTCAGTCAAAGTGGATCGGTGGTGCCGGGCCACTGCCGGCCCGTGTTACCACGTTTCTATCTGATCTTCCACAACGGGCGTGTCCTTGGTTTATCGTCGACACAAGAGGCACCACCAGACTGTTGACATAACCCCGACATGAGTCAACCTCCTACTCCCGTTTCTATACCCCAGGCTTCCGCAACTACATACTCTCAGTCCTCTTTCAATATAGAACGCATCTTTGACGCCGCTCTCAAGTCGTACAAGAAAAAGACCAGGAACGATCTTAAGAACCACGATCTCTTCAAACAGCTCGAAATATGCGATTCTCCCGCTGCCATTCTCGCCGTATTTCAAGCAGCCCGATTTGATTTCTCTCCGACTGCCAGCGATGACAGGTTGAAAAAATGGCTCGTTCCCACCATTAACGTCCTTTATGCCTTCTCTGGAGCGCTAGGCGAAGGCGTCGCTTTAGTAAATATCGACTCTTCTGTCAGTCAACACGCTCTGATATCAATTCGCCAGGTATTCCCACCTGCCAAAATAGTATTTGCTGGCGTTGGTGTTCTCCTCTTGGTGAGTCGCTTCGTTTCTTCCCTCGTGTGGGCACTTCTGTTGCTGAGCGTTCTTAGGCAGCTAAAGATGTTACCGCGAGCCAAGACATCCTCGTCGACATCTTCGGACGCATCGAAAGCTTTTTCGTGCGACTCGAGATCTATACCGAGGTTCCGCTAACTCCGGCAATGACGGACAAAATGGTGGAAATCACGGTTGAGATCCTGGATATCCTTGCGACAGCCACAAAGGAAATGGAACAGAGTCGAGCGAGTGAGTTCGACCATCGCCTTACGTTGATCGAGGCTGATGCTGGCCCAGAAAAATTCCTCAAGAAGGTGGCGGGTTGGACGGATCTGGAGGATGGGCTGAAGAAGCTCGAGAAACTGACGAACGAAGAGGTAGTGATGGCGGCCGTGCAGGTTCTGAATGTGACGCACAAGATCGATAACAAAGTGACGGGCGTCGACGAGAAAGTGCAGGTTGTCAACGTCAATGTCAAAGCGGTTGACGATAAGGTGCAAACAATGGCTGATGGTGGGCAATGTCTGTTTGCCAATTCACCACTGTCGTCTTCAATTCTTATCTTTTAGATGGCAAGGCAACCGCGACGGAAGTGAAACTAATCCTTAGACAAACAGCGGACCAAGTAGACAACGTCAAGTGTTAGTAATCCTGTGTTCGCCGGCAGTCGAGTACTAACACGATCATAGGGAATCAACAACGGGAATGTCTTAGGAGGTGGAAATCTCCACCGGATCCATCCACAAACCATAACATCGCCGGTGATCGTCAACATGAGGGAACCGCGGAATGGTTCTTGGACAGCAACCAATTTGAAAACTGGAAGCTGACTGGCTCTCTGCTGTGGATTCACGGGAAGCGTACGTTTATTTTTACCTGTTGCTTCGGTGATCTTATGGACCCCACGTTTCGCAGCGGGCTCCGGGAAGAGCATCCTGTGGTTCGTCGCCCCTCAAATATTGCGATATTGCGAAACTTATACTTGTCGAGTAGCTCCGCAATCATCAATGATGTTGCAACCGTGTGCGAGGCCGGATCGGCTTCGATGGCGTATTTTTATTTTGACTTTCGAGATGTCGACAAGAAAGCCCGCCGCAACCTTCTCCCGTCACTCCTCGTCCAACTCTCGACTCGTTCCAATGCCTTTTGCGACATACTCTTCCGTCTCTACGAGACACACGACCAAGGCGCGCGTCAGCCCAGCGACAAAGCTTTGACCCAGTGCCTTAAGAAGATGCTTACGCTTCCGAATCAAGGCCCAGTTTATCTTATCATAGATGCCCTCGATGAGTGTCCCGACACGTCTGATGTCCCATCCGCCCGCGAACAGGTCCTTGATCTCGTAAAGGACCTTGTGAGCCTTCGACTATCTACTCTCCACATCTGTGTTACGAGTCGCCCAGAGGTCGACATCTGCGATGCGCTTGAGTCACTTGCGTCTCAGACAGTTTCCCTTCAGGATGAAGGTGGGCAGAAGAAGGATATCGCCTCCTACGTGAGATCAGTGGTCTATGCTGGGTCGGGTAAATTCATGAGGAGATGGAAGAAAGATGACAAAGAACATGTAATTGAGACGCTCTCAAAAAGAGCCGACGGAATGTAAGAGCATATAGTGATGACTGTGACGCTGGTTGACGGTATTTCACAGGTTCCGATGGGCCTTTTGTCAGCTTGAAGTGTTGCGAAATTGCCTCCCACAGAATGTCCGGCGCGTCCTTAGAGAACTGCCTAAATCCTTGGACGAGACATACGAGCGGGTGTTGAGGGAGATCGGGAAGGCCAACCCAGATCAAGCATACCGTTTGCTACAATGTCTCACTGTGGCGACTCGGTCACTTCGTGTGGATGAGCTCGCAGAAGTCCTTGCGCTCGACTTTGATGAGGCAAAGGAAGGAATACCGGCGCTGAACTCAGATTGGCGAGAGGACGACCCTCAAAAAGGTGTCCTGTCTACGTGCTCGAGCCTGATCATCATCGTCGAGTATTCGGGGACTCGCTACGTTCAATTCGCACATTTCTCTGTGAAGGAGTTCTTGACTTCGGATCGGCTTGCCAACCTAACACCAGACATTTCCCGGTTTCATATCCGTCTCGAGCCAGCGCACACGGTCATCGCCCAGGCTTGCTTGGGGGTTCTTCTTCAGTTGGACCACATTTATGTGGCCAACAGCTCTCCTCTGTCTGACTATGCCACTGAGCACTGGGTAGACCATGCGCAATTCGAGAACGTGTCTTTATTTGTAGAAAATGGGATGCGACATCTTTTTGATCCTACGAAACCATATTTCGCAACATGGCACATTTCCGAGTTGTTTGACTCCGAGGGCGAGTGGCATTCTGCCATATGGGATGAGTCTTTCCCGCGCTCTGATTATTTTGGCGAACCCTTTGCTCCGTTGTGCCTTTACTACGCGGCGCTGTGCGGGTTTCGTGACCTGACGAAACACCTCATCGCCGAGTATCCCCAGCATGTAAACACGTGGGTTGGTCCTAATGGGAGTCCGCTAGCAGCAGCATTGTGCAACAAACACATTCAAGTCGCAGAGCTACTACACCAGCATGGCGCAGTCCTGCATATTGGTCACAAAGGTCTCAATTTACTGCACGCCGCCGCATCAGTGGGTGGGTTGACGGATGCTGTAGAATGGCTACTAAACATCGGCATGGATGCGAATGCACAAGACGATGACCAAACGACCCCACTTCACTTCGCTGCGGCGGGAGGACACCTGGAGGTTGTTCGAACCCTACTTGGGCATGGTGCAGATGTCAACATCGCTACGACGACGGACAATCATACTCCATTGCACAAAGCATCGAAAGGCGGCCACGTCGACGTCGTACGACTAATGATGCAGAATGGGGCTGATGCAAGCACCGACCTTCAGAGGCTGTTTCTTCTAGCATCATCGTCGGGGAGTACCGAAACTGTGGAGCTCTTCATCCGGCTCGGGGGGGATGTGAACGCACGGGATGGGAGCCACAAGACGCCTTTGCATTTGGCGTCATCGTCGTTTTCCTCGAAACCTGATGTTGTGCAGACATTGATTCAAAATGGGGCGGATGTCAATGCACGGGATGTAAAACGCTCGACGCCTTTGCATATGGCGTCGGAGTGTGGGTGGAATGATGATGTTGTGCAAACATTGATCCTAAGTGGGGCGGATGTCAACGCTCGCAATGGGAACCACAAGATACCCTTGCATCTGGCGTCGTCGTCATCGTCGGGGTCAAAACATGTTGTGCAGACATTGATCAAGAATGGGGCAGATGTCAACGCACGGGATGAGAGCCACAAGACGCCTTTGCATCTGGCGTCAGAGTCGGGGTCACAGTGGCCGGAATGTGATGATATTGTCACGGTGCAAACATTGATCAAGAATGGAGCGGATGTCAATGCCCGTGATCGGAGTCACAAGACGCCTTTGCACCTGGCATCGGCGACGCTGTTGAAAGGTGGTGTTGTACAGACATTGATCCAGAACGGGGCGGACGTCAACGCCCGTGATTGGAGTCACAAGACGCCTTTGCATCTGGCATCGTCAGCGTTGAGACATAATAATGTGCAGGCATTGATCAAGAATGGGGCGGATGTCAATGCCCGTGATGGGGGCCACTCAACACCTTTGCATCTGGCAGCGGCGTCGTCGTCATCGTGGTCACGGTTGTCGGAAGGTGAAGATGATGCTGTGCAGACATTGCTCAAGAATGGGGCGGATGTTAACACCCGTGATGGGAACCATTCGACGCCTTTGCATCTGGCGTTGTCGTCGGTGTGGAGTTATTATATTGTGCAGACATTGATCCTGAGCGGGGCGGATGTCAACGCAGGAGAGCCACAAGACGCCTTTGCACCTGTTATTTAGCCAGCAACTTGAATCACGTCATTGGGGACATGATACAGATTCCTTGTGCTGGCTACTACTTGAAAACGGTACAGATGTAGATGCGGTGGATGATAAAGCTCAGACTCCGTTTCAGCTTGCCTCGTCAGGAGGATATCACAATAGCCAGTGTTGAACAGAACAGAATGTAGCATTCCATTTGTTGTACATACCCACACGTCTAGTACTTGTATCGGTTCCGAGCTAGTAGAGACCATCTCCGTTGTGTCAATTAGCTGTCGTGATGTCATATAGTAATATGAAGTGTTGTAGGGCCCGCAAAGGCATTGAATATGTTGAGACGCGACTGCATAAGTCACATGTCTCGTGGGATCTGATTGTGTCAGCCCATATACTATATTCGGTATCTGTCCCTTATGGACTCTTATGGACACTCCGGACTTGTACGGACCGCTTTTGTTTATCTTTATTGTCAGAGTCATACATGGCTCTTATTGTTCTCTATTGTTAAGATACCGGTATTGTCTGCTTTAGGCAGCTATTGTTCTCTGCCCTCCAATGGCATTTCTCCCTCTGGCACACAGACCACATGTATTGTGTTTGGGTCACCAGTGCGCACAGACCATTCTTAGCTAAGCGTCCTGTATATAAGGACTGCTGTTTACGCCTTCACACTTCAGAGTTTACTTCCCCTCTGAAGTGTAAGTCCCTTCTACTTTTCACTTACACTACCTTTACTCACAGACAGTCTATAGTAACTTGTCTACTAGGTGTGTATATATATAGAGTTTACTTCCCCTCTGAAGTTAACTTGTCTACTAGCTCTTTGCTATCACCTCACTTGCTTGTTAGTTCTGCGTTCAACAGAATAATGGTGCTCTCAATTTGTCTGAGATCGCATTTTGTGGCATGAACAAGACAAGAAGTATTCCCTTCACTCCAATGAGGCGAGGTCACAACTGGGTGGGGGTCGGAAGTGGAGACCTTATCACCGCACCACGGAGCGCGAGAAAGAAGGCTGTGGCGCACTCGTGGCGCATCTGAATCTCTTTTTTAAATTAAAAAAATCAGTTTGTATCCCCAGTGACAAGCACATCATCTGAATCCGCTCATTTTTGCATCAGAACATGAATATGCACAAACCATTATGATGCACATAACACATGATGACAAGACAGGGAGGTGCCATTGAGTGGTCTAAGGACCACAACTCCCGCTTCGAATCCAGCAAACTCGCGCTAATGGACTTCGCACATAGGAATAACAAGAAGGAGAGACGCCTAATGGAACTCCTAAACACAACACTGGAGCCAGTGAAGAGCATGAAGTACTTGGGAGTTTATTTCAACCAACACCTTGAATGGGGAACGCAGCGCAACTATGCTCTAGAAAAACGCACAAAATGGGCGGCTCAAATTAGATGCGCTGCAGCGCCAAGCTGGGGCATCACCCCGAAGCACACCCGCCAACTCTATATAAGTGTCGCAATCCCAAGAACACTGGACGCAAGAGACATATGGGGCAGTCACACAATGTTGCGATCGGACTCATCGGTACGGACTGCAGTCTCACGGGGTTCTGACTACCCTAGTATTAGTCAGGGACAGTCGTCTCAGTCAGCTTGTTGTGGTTATCACATGTCGCGCAGTACGGACTTGACTCATACCTAGGACAGTCGTAGTAGGGTTTGAGCTATTATGGCTACTGGGTACCTTACATTCCGGAGGAGCTTCAAAGCTCCTCGTCAATTGTATATCTAGCAGGTAGTGTGAAGACCGAGCTCCTTAGCTTGGTCTTCTTGAATCCTTATCCAATCCTGTTTCCCTCTCTCCTAGTCGGTGTCCTTCTCATCCTTTGTCTCCTATCGCGTCTGGCCTTGATCAGGCAGATCGCCCAGCAACATGTGCGCCTGGTGGACTTCGCCCCAGTGCTAGTAGCGGTCACGTTCCTTCTGAGGTCGTGTACTCATATTCGCTAAGTCACTCTCCGTATACCTCGCCACTCTGTCCCCGCTCAAGTCGAGCATCGTTAGGACGGGCCTAACGCAACACACAAGCAAGCAAAAAGCATCCGGCGAACTGGGGAAAACGGCAAGATGGCAAAACAGGCTAGAAACCATACAAAGAACAGGCACGCTAGCAATCACAGGAGGACTTTGCACTTCGCCCAGACACGTTAAATGCTCTGGCATACACTCTACCAATACACCTGGAAGTTGAAAAACATCTCCACAGAGCAGCAACCCAGATCGCAACTCTACCACTGCAACACCCCCTTCACAAACCCACAAGAAAGGCTGCAAACAGAAGGATCAAAAGACACAAGTCGCCACTACACGAACTGATGCAGTCCTTTGACATCAAACCGAATGACTTTGAAACAATCCCCTCAATAGGCAGAAACCTGGCCACGTCGCACAAAAGACCATTCAAAACTGACATTGCAGACAGCAAAGAACCGTCCACCAAAGCAGACACCGAAGGGGGAGAAACAGTCAAAGTCTATTCAGACGGATCGGCGCAAGATGGCAAGGTCAGAGCCGCAGCAATCCTAGTCAGACTCAAGGGGGTGGCGGAACGGGATTCCCGCACCGGGGGTGGGGTAGGGGGGGGGTCCAGTTCTGGGGAAAAAAAAAAGTTTGACCTTCTATTAACGACGTCAAATGGCTGGAAATAATAGTCTACTGTGCAAAAGCAAGGCCACTGTCCACTTTGAACAAATAATAAAGTCTATTGAGCTATAAAAAAACATGGTGCTATCTAGATTACTCTACCCTTGCTGTTGTCGTTGAGCGCGCGATATTCGGGGCAGCCACAGCAGCTTCCGACCTCGTCGTTATCGTTGCTGTCGTTGTTGGGCCGCAAGGTTCAGAGCAACCGCGGGGTCGCTCTTCGTCTCTTCGTCGCCGTAGGGGGTGCGTGTGACAAGGTCCCAAGGAACTGCACGGGTTCGAGAGGCCGGTGATAGTGCAAGGTCTGAAAGGAACCAGGAGCACCTTAAGCGGCTGCAGTGGGCATGCGACAACGCGCTGGACAACGCTGAACTCCGCCATCCACATCTTCTTTGGTGAACTGGCCAGCATGTCCGGCTCTCCCTCGTCGTCGCCCTGGAACGAGCACCCTCTACCGAAAACAGAAGATCAGGAACACTGCCTGGGCGACTGCATAGAACACCCCGGGTGGTGCGGCGTCGCCGCCGCCGCCTTCGAGCATGTCGACTTCGTTCTCGAGGAAGCGGCACAGCACACGTATGGTTCCGCGCGTCTCGTCGCAGCTGATGAACATCGCGTGCGACACGAACGACGCGACGTAGTTCACGGCGGCGGCGCGCGAGACCACAGGTGCGGAGGGCTCGAGCAAGGTGTGGGCGACAAGCTCGCCGAGGAGTGCCCTCCGTTGCGGCCCGTGTCGTCGTCGTCGTCGCCATCGGGAGTGCATGTTGTAAGGACTGTTGCTGTTGCCATAATTGGCGGCGCGTGCTGGACTGGCGATGGTGCAGAATGCTCTCCATCACAGCTGTGTCGCCGTGTCAAGGTCGTTGTCGTCAGAGCTGGGTGCCAGAGAGTGGTGGATGGTCCCGTTGCCGAGGGTGAGCGCAGCCAGCTGTTGGCAGGGTGCCGTCCGTTGTAGCCTGTATCGTCGTAGTCGTCGTCATCGTCATCGCCATCGTCATCATCACACCAGGAATGCTAGGATGAGTTCATGTAAGCTTGACAGAGAGAAAAGGGGGGGAGTGAAGGGAAGGCGAGATCTCCTGGGAGCGTGAACAGAAAATAGAACGTAACTTACTGTGTGTGCCAAGGTGCATGCTCAAAGCGCTCAAACTCGGCGCAAGTCGGGGCGCGCTAGAGGTCATAGTGGACAACTCAGTTGAGCTCGTTCTCGAGAATGCGCTTGTAGAATCTTGAAATAGCGTCTGTGAGCAGCTGAGAAAGGGAAATGCGAGACCAACGGGTCTAGCAGCGGTTGCAAGCACACGTAGCTCGGGGCGATGGGAGATTTTGTGGTGGCCCTGCGGATTGATGTCAGATTACATGTACTCACCGAAACTGTTTTTTTCTTCGTGACGATTACTGTAACAACTTGAACCACTGCCAGTGGAAGATCGACTTTGACAAGGGTGCAACAAGGGTGCAAGGGAAGAAAACATCTATTCCCACACCCATAACTTACTCAGCACAAACAACGGAAAACGACTCAGCTTGGATTCCTCCGGGGCCGAGTCGCAGTTGATCAAGACCTCTAGCTAAGTAATGTGTAAGTTATTCATTTCGCTTGTGACTCTTGTTGTGACTTCGACATTTCGTAGACCCCATCTAGGTGATGCTCTAGGCAGCCCGGATATCAAGGTACCCTGACAACGACTTGGGAGACACATGCCCGAGCGTCCCCTCCACGTGCTCTCGATAAAGATAACGACAACGGGTTCTGCGACGGGGACGCTTTGCTACCGTTGCCATCCCCATGCACCCTCGACGGCGATGATGGCAGGGACAACGATGGAACCACCCACATCGTCACCTGTCGCGTCCCCGATCATGGTGACTACGACGACAGGGACTGCGAAGTGAAGCAGTTGGCCCAAGTGCTTCACTAAGCCGTACATGCCCCGACGATGACGAGACCGCGACGAGCGTGCCGCCACCGCTGCACCAGGCATGCCTGCAGCGACGACTACAGTGGCTGTGGTGTCGGGTGGTCCCGCCAGTGCAGTCGCCTGCTGCACGCACCCCCGAAGACGACGACAACACAGGCTACGACGGGCACTCTACACCGGTCCCGGCCCCATGCGGACCCCAACGACACTGGCTGCAACGGAGGGGACTCCGCACCAGCGCCCTGCCAGTGCCGGTCCCCCGCATCCCCGACGACGGCAATGGAGACGACACAGGCTGCGGCGGAGGGCCATTCCGCCACCTGTCCTGGCCCTGCGCACGCTCGGCGATGACAGCAACGATGTCAACGGGACTACCCAATACCCTTTTGCGCTCCCGACAACGACAACGACACGGGCTGCAGCGGAGGGCAGTTCCAGCTCTGCGCACCCACACAGTCCTCTGCCGTGCACACCCCCTACGACGATGATGACGACAACGAAGAGGCCGGGACAGCGATCCCGCGGCGGCGGCTCTGACTGTGCGGCCCAACGACGAGGGTAGCGATGACAGTGTATAGTATATTTAGAGTAGTGTTACTGATGTACGGTTCATCTCAATAAATATTCTTATGCATCTGGGTGTCACCACGAACAAGAGTAATAAGTAATAACTGTTTTCTTTGTCAAACCACGCTTCATAAGGCGTGTCCTTTCTCCAAAGCTCTGGCCGGTATTCTTTTATGAAAAAAAACATACGTGAGAGTGACATACCATAAAAGGAAGGTTGGGGTAGGGGGGGTGGCTCACATGACTGAAATTGAAAAGATCGACCCCCAGTATTTTATTTCAATCCCGCCACCCCCTTGATTGTAATGAAGCCGCCTTGGAAGCTGCACATCAATTTCCAAACTTTGACTACACGATACTACAGTATAATTAGGAACCTTCTCATTGTGAGAGCTGGAGATGATACCCTAAATTGAACAGTCTAAATTGCACAGGGTCTAGGGCTTGGCCTAGGGGGTGCAAAGCATTGCAAGGTGTTGCGCAGGCCTCCGCGGGACGTGAGCTGTAGTATATGTGTCTGCAGCGATCGTGGACACGTTTCGATCGAAGGGTTAAAGCCATGCACAAGTGCAGTGAGGTCGGGAAGGGAAACAGGGTCGGTCGGTCGTGAGTGGTTGGAAACGGTCATGCACGCTTCTGCACAGCGCAAAATTTTGTGCAGGTAGCTGCCAGGGTTGGGAATGCGTCGCGTTCGATTCGCTAAGGCCGTGCGCAAGTGCGGCAGACTGGGGAACATGAGGGAACTACAGTATTATCGAGACGGACTCCGGTCTGCTAAGGGCACAAATGTCACACTTGCTCACGTGTTGTGAAATAAATAAATTTGCCTGTCACGACCGAGTATTTACGTTCGGCGGTCCGACTACATATTTTTAATGCCGGAGCAGACTGATTTATCCGAGTCATCAGACTGAGGTCGCGAGCAGCTATTTCCGAGGGGCGACTTTGCGCCGGACAGGCTCTAAGGCAATAAGAGGAAGCCGGAAAACCAAAATGAAAATACAGGTAATAATAGTCAATTCTACCACTGGCACCTACTGTCCGACTCATTTTGTTTTTGTCATATTTACGACGACGACGACGACGACGACGATGCCGAGCCGCCAATGGCGAACGCAGCACCGATAGCACGCTCCACCTCCGGCGTGATCCTCGCCATCTCCTCTGCCTGAGCAGCCTGTACAGGTACCACGTACTCCCCAGGCCAGATCCCGTCATCTGCATCGGCGTCGCCGTCCTCATCAAGATTTCCATCTTCGCCACCATCGTCATTGTCGCCCAACGGCGTCAACGACGTAGGCCGTCGCCGTCGGTCCGTCTTCCGAAGGGACACGAGCCGCCCCCACGTCTTGCGCGGTTTCCCAATAACATATGCTGGCGTTCTTGCAATTGCTGCTGTTTCTGCGCGGGTTCGGGTGTCGGGCTAGCGGTAATGTGGCGAGGGCAGTGGGGGTAGTGGTAGCAGCGGCAGGGGAGGCCGTGGGTTGCGAGACGGGCACGATGCACGCTTTGTTGACGTGCAAGAACGCACTGCCGAGCGGCTCGCCAGGAACCGTGAACACCGCGGTCGCGCTCCAGCTCGCGTCGAAGACCGGCGCATCCGTTGTCGTTGTTGTCTTCGTTGGGCGCTGCTTCGTCAGAGCCGACATCTGCGACGTTCCCGGGAGCACGCCCAATGACGACGATGCCGGGGTGCGTTTCTTGCGACAAGCATCTGTAAAGACTGGCGCAGGTATTACGTGCGCGCGGGGTCCACCGTCGTAGTCGCTTTCGTCATCGTTGTCGTCGTCGTGCCTAACCTCAACTTCGTCCGCAAGTGCCTTGCGCCAGCTCTTCGTTTGCATCCTCGAACCAGCAGCAGCAGCAACGCTCTCCGGCGACTACCCCGCCCACCACAACTATTCGGCCCCTGCCCATTCCCGATCCCGACGGCGGGAAAGTCGTCGTTGCCCGTTCCCATGACGTCTTCCTCTTCCTCTTCCTCTTCCTCTTCCTCGTCATCGTCCGTCGCACGCGAGGGTAGCACACCGCCGAACCCACGAACGCATCGTCTCCGAGCTTGCCTGGGCTGAGGTTGGCGCCCCCGCCAAGCACGGACGGGTCCTGCCACCAGCGTACTCGCCAACGCCCTTGTCTGTACTGGCACCCGCACCACCGAAAACGTTCCCGGTGAGCCAGTCGATCCATCCTTCGCCGCCGCGATTCGGGGAAGCCAGGTCAAAGTTCGCTAGGGCTCGTGTGAGCGTGCCCCACGTCCACGCCGTAGTCAACACCGTCAGGCTCGGGTATCACAAGGCCGAGCACGGGCCCGTCTGGGTGGCCATGGGTACCCGCCGTGCGCAGCAGCGGGGGCGAAAGATGCGGGAGCATGACGTCGCCGACGACGACCGGATGCGTATCTGCGTCTTCATATTCCGCGGGCGCATCCCCGAGGTCCATAGTAAAGTCGAGATCAAGGTCGAGATCGGGATCGGGTGCGGTCGCAGAGTTGGTGATGGTGGCACAAGTGCTGCCGCCCAAGGCGGGGGTAGGTTCGGCGGCGGGGAGAGATGCGAGGAGACCGTGCGCGCCGACCGCGACCCCTTCATAGCAGAAACCCTGTCGGATTGCATGTTGTTGCACCTCTTGCATTCCGCGCACGGGATCTGGAGGACCCGGTGACGAGCGCAGGCGACTGAGTGCGCGTGGGGGAATCGTGATTTACGTGCGTGCAGGTGCAGGCAGGATCGTCAGCGGGAGGCCTGCGAGCAAATTGAAGTCTGGGGGCATGATAGGCGAGGACGGCGGGTGGTGTCGAGGTGTGATGCGGCTGGGTGGAGCGGCGGGACTTGTGTCTATGCTGCGGTCGGCCAGGCAGCTGTGATTGGGGCCTGTTCTTGGGCACGCCCCGTACAGTAGTTCGCGCGGCGCATCGACGATAACCTCAATCCCGGAATCGTCGGAGTCGTCTTGTTCGTGGTCGTCTGCCATGCGCCGTCGTTTTCTGCGTGGTGGTCGGAGTGTGTGGATGGCATGTCCCCTTTCGACGCGGCGACATAGCCCGCGCACGCGCGTGGGTGAGCGCGTTTCGTCTGGAACGGGATGACAGCCTCCACACTCCGCCGTCACTTGAAGTATCAGTGCATGTCCTTCGTCAACTTGCGTGTACTGCCACTGGTCGCAGCCGGTGGACGCCGTCACTCGTTGAGTTGCGTGTGAATGCTGCGGCCAACGCCTGATGCAGGGGCATGGGGGTCTTGGACTTGAACCTTGCCTTTCTCTCCTCTTCGTCGTCCTCGTAATCCCCCCAACAACCATCTCTCTTGCCGCCTTCGTCTTCTTCCTACTGTGTCCCGTGCTTCCAGCACCGGGCCAGTTCTCAAATGCAACTTGCAGCACGTATACGAGTTCCTTCGAACCCAAGTTGTCCCCCGCCTGCGCTTTCCCCTTGGCTGTCGTCTGGCGCTGGCGTGTCCAGGGCCGTTGTTTCATTGGCGGATAGTCTGACTTGCACGCGCCGGGAAGGAGGGGCGGTACGAGAACGTACACCATCCTCTCCGTTTCTTAGTCTTGCGCGGGCTGCCCCGAGGAAGCGGCGGTCGTGAGGAAGAGGAGTGGGTGTATTATGTCAAGCGGGTCGTGGTCCCTGTATCTGACTTTGGCGTAGGGGAGGGGAGGAAGAGGGGCGTCATTGACATGTTGCGCGAGGGTACACGGGATTGCGAGGACGATGAGCGCCTGAAGGCAGCCGGAGGGGGCTGACTCTGTCGCACGGCGTATGTATGCGCATAGAAAGGGGAGAAGGGACGGACACACCTCTAAGTCGCTATCACGCATCTCGACGTCGTTGTCCGTGCTCTTTCGTGCTAGGTCGTCATTCTCATGAGATACCGGGGCGGGCTCATCGCCGGGACTCGTGACGGAGATCGCCGTCATGTTGCTTTACCGTTCCGGTGGCGACAAGCCGGACGGCGGGGCGAGAGGCGACGGTGAGGGTGAGACCGACAGACGCAACGACGGGGACAGGGGACCTTGGCCATGAGAAAAGCCGTTACCGACCCAAATCGCGTCATGTAAGAAAAAAAGACCTACCTGGGGCATGTCAAAAGTCGCGTTTGGGTTCGACAGTGACGCGTCGTTGGGCGACCGAGCTACGGGGCGGGGTCATCTCGATCGAGGGTGATGTCTGCCATGGCCCGTGTCCTTGTGGCGTAGGCGGGTTCGTGGGCATTGGGAGAGAGCATTTGGGTCGTGGGATTAGCCTGCTCCGGCCGGTCGTGTACCGGAAGAGACTGAGAACGACAGTGGCAAATACCGTGACGGGTGATGACTTTACCAGTGAAGTCACACGGGCCTCAGTGGGGCCACTGCTGACGAGAGATCGAGGGAAATGAAGAAACCAACTTGAAGGCGTGCTGGCCCGTGTCTTTCATTTGCGGGTCCTTCTTTCTCTCACTGTTCCCATTGTTAGCATACCCCTACATGGCTCAACCTCCCGCTCCCGTTTCTATGCCTCAGGCACCCTCTGAGTCCTCTTCCAATATCGAACGCATCTTCGACGCAGCTCTCAAATCGTTGCAATAAACAGACCAAGAACGATCTTAAGAACCACGATCTTTTCCGAGTCAAGTAACTGGAAACATGCTATTCTCCCGCTGCCATTCTTGCCGTGTTTCAGGCCTCCTAATTTGATCCCTCTCGGACTGCTGGCGATGACAGGTTGAAAAAATGGCTCATTCCAACCATCGACTCTGGAACGCTCAGCGAAGGTGTCGCTTTGGTAAATATCCACTCGTCTGTCGTTGAACACTTTCTGAAGTCATTATCATTCGCCCGGTATTCTCGCCTGCCAAAATAGTTTCGCTGGCGTCGGTGTCCTCTTGGTGAGTTTCTTTGTTTCTTCCCTCTTGCCGCGTGGGGGTACTTTGGATGTTGAGCGTTCTTAGGCAGCTAAAGATGTTGCCGCGAGCCAAGACATCCTCGTCGACATCTTCGGACGCATCGAAAGTTTCTTCGTCCGGCTCGAGATTTATACCGGGGTCCCGCTGACTCCGGCGATGACGGAAAAAATGGTACACATTACGGTTGAGATACTGGATATCCTTGCGACGGCCACAAAGGAAATGAAACAGAGTCGAGCCAGTGAGCCTGACCCCCGCCTTCGTTGGTCGATCTAATCTCAGTTCAGAAAACTTTGTAATGAAGGTGGCGGGGAGGACGGATCTAGAGGATGGGCTTAAGAAGCTCGACAAACTGATAAACTAAGAGGTCGCATGGCAAGCGTGCAGCTTGTGAATGTGACGCACAAGATCGATAACAAAGTGATGGGGCACGGGTGTAGATGTCAAACGTCGCTAGGACGTGGGTTTGCGATAATTACACGAAGCATCAAGCCATGGTCATGTCGACGTCGTACGGATATTGATACAGAATGGGGGAGATGCAAGCACCGACCTCCAGAGGCTGTTCCTTCAGGCGTCATCGTCGGGGAGTGCCTAACTTGTGCAGCTCTCTATCCATGGGGAATCGCTGGTGATGTCAACGCAGGGGATGGGAGCCATGCAACGCCTATACATTTGGCGTCAAACTCGCCGTGGTCGAATGGTGATGTTGTACAGACATTGATCCAGAATGAGGCAGATGTGAATGCTCGGGATGTGAACCACTCGACGCCTTTGCATCTGGCGGTGGGGTGGGGATCGAAAAATGATGTTGTGCAGACATTGATCAAGAATGGGGCGGATGTCAATGCATGGGATGGGAACAAGTCGATGCCTTTGCATCTGGTGTTGGAGCCGCCGCGGTCGAATGATAATGCCTATACAGACACTGATCAAGAATGGGGCGGATGTCAACGCCCGCAGTGGGAACCACTCTACACCTTTGCATCTGGCGTCGTCCGGGTGGATGTATGCTGAAGCTGCGCAACTATTGGTCAAGCACGCCGCGGATGTCAATGCACGGGACAAGAGCCACTCGACGCCTTTGTATCTGGTGGCGTTGTCGTCATCGTCGAATGATTTTATGCTGTCATGGATCCTCAATAGGGAGGACAACAACGTCCGGGATGCCAATGATAGCCACATGGCACCCTCGCACCTGGCATCGGAGTCCGAGCCGCCGAACGGTGGCACAGTACAGTAAACAGTTACGAGGGCGGCACACGAGGTTGTTTGCGACGACTACTTGCGCAAGGCGAATACACAGTGTACTCGCCGCATGGACAATGCAATCGTCGTCCAGAACGCCATGAACCTTCTATCTGTGACCAACAAAAAGGGGCATTTGAGACGCCATGTTGTGGTTTTACTTTGGTATCTCGGGTTTGTATTGGCCCCAGACAATACGATAAATTGCGTTATGGGGGTCTGGTCCCGACAAAAAAGAATTCCCATTCTAAAGCCGGTGGGGCACAACAACGGATTCCTTATCGTCAAATCGGGACCTCTACCGGTCGGCTCTCATTTTTGATTTTCGAATCAGGGCAAGCGAAACTCGAGCTGGCCGCCTGAGCTCTTGATAACGTGCTCTCGTGTGGATAACCTACTGCCGTGTTTGATTTTTAGAGTTCACGATCATCGGACTGAATCGCGCGACGACGACGATCCGAGCCAAGTCTAACCCGTAAATGGATTGTGTATCATATTAATTGGCACATAGAACAAGAACAATGATATCGTAGGAATCCTGGATGATCGCGTATCAATACGAGAAGCGCTCCTGATGGAAGGGATGCGATAAGTCGAATAAAGAAATCGGGGCAAGCAGTATAGATACCCACCCTCAACGTTCTACCCGTAAGTTGGATCGTTGGCACGGTGAGGAGAAACAGTCCTGCAACGACGCTGGATTGTCCCACGGGAGGTCAGATAGATTACAAATGACCGAGATGACGACTTACGCAGCCTCACAACCAAGCGTTTGCAATGCCCCGTGTTTCGTCGCCCATGGGACCTGGAAGTATGCGACGCTGAAACCACCAAGCGTACGCGCAAGGTTCAACAGCGCGCTGATTTCGCCCTGGTGTTTCGGGAAGCAGTCGTTGGCGTACGCGTCTAAAAAAGGGAGTGTGTGGAGCAAAGCGCCCAAATCGTCCCGAATACGTGGATCGAGAAAAGGAAAAAAACCTACAGACTGCAACGGTATTCACCATGATCGCGACCACAGCGATGCCCCATCCTATCACAAGCGCACCGACAGAGAGGTGATTTTGAAATGTCGCGCCGAGAACGACGAAACCGCAGATATACAGCGGAACCGCTATGTAGCATGTCCTGTAATTGTGTCACCGCCAGGCCGTCACGATCACATATCTTCTCTGCGTACCATAGCCGGCTTTCAGCTTCGAAAACGCCATTATTGCGTCTGGTAGTAATGTGCATGATGGCATCGTTCGCGAAATGGCCGATGAGCTCGCCAATCAGGACGGCGACCTGTCGTGTAGCATGAATGAGCCAAGATACACCTCGTGCTTAACGATTGCATGAACCATTGGCGTTGCATATGCCCCAGCAATGGCGTACTGGGAAAATCCATAACCTTCTGGAGGCGGTGAACCAAGAAAAACGGCGTTGGTGACCTAACAAAGTGAAGGGAGAATGTGTACCCTGGCCTCGGAAAGGTACTGTCATATACACGTACGTTTATGCCAATCCCGAAACCAAATAGAAGGGCCTGTGCACCCGCCTTCCTCAGCCGACCGAACACAATCAGAGTGAAATGTAAAAGCACCTCGAAAATTACGATTCCTAGCAGGTGGGGCCGCCAGAAAAGCTTGAACGGGGCTGAAATGGCCTCCTGCCAGGTTGCCCTGTACTTAGCCATCTTCATGCCAGTGATTCCCACCAGCGTCTCGACGTGATAGCGTAGTCCGCTTGACGATGGTGGTGGGAGACCCCGTACGCCCCGGTCATACATCCTGCCCGAGGAGGTAAAAGCTTGTTTTGGAAACGAGGGCACATTAACTCACGTCTCGCGTGCAAAAAAGACAATGAGGAAGAGCACAAATGCGCCATACATGGAGCCAATCCCGTACGTCCACCTCCAACTGACAACACCATCACGTATCAGCATTAAATACAATTTAGGAGGTGGGTGGATTAACCTAGCCCTCGCGACGAGGAACCCAAACGCAAAGGGCGAGAGGAAAGGCGAAATGATGTATCCCATCGTCCAGATGTTTAACTGAACGAAAATCATCAGCTACGGATAATCGACGGCTAGAAATTTCCTCTCGCCTTTCGCGCTTGACGATGGAAGGGGTACATATCCGTGACAACGTAAAGTCCCTGTGTGCGCGTTTCAAGACACAAGCCCCAACGCCAGTATTAGGCAAATCCGCACCGTCACCTGTGGGCACGTTCTGTGTAAGGTCAGGAGACCGTCCGTAAGCGCGCCATTTTGAGAATTAGTTTGCGTACCCAAAAAAGGCTGTCAAACATCGCATCGCTGTACGTCACGAGAAGAAGTTCGTGAGACCGTGCCGGAGATTTCCACAGAAAAGTATGTACCGACCTGCGAAGGTACTAAGATTAGGTGCGAAGGTGCAACCGACGAGGAAGCCAAGCGCGAGAACCTGGACCGTAACGGATAAGTCGGGATAGGACAGCAGATCATCAAGTCTCACGCGCCTGCGACCAGAAGAGCACCGGCAAGCGCCCATATCGACGCATAAGCATCACCGCAAAAAGGCTACCCCATCCTATCGCGGACACCCCCGCTCAGTTGCGAATTAGTGACGAATGCACCAAGCTTTTTCTCACCGAGGAGGAAGATGCTCCAGCTGAAAGTAAATGTGAGCTAGAGACGCGCCGACCGACTGCTGGAGAGACACGTACTTGGACGTGAGATTGTTGATCACCCCGGTGGTGGTGTCATACTGCTCCGCGAGTGCGAAGATCGATGCGATGCCTGAATTTGGAACAGATGGGTCTCAGCTGTAGCCGGGCACGGCCGCCCTTCCATCTGGTCCACACTGACCAATTCCCGAGTCAAAGTCAGGAACCACCGCAGCGAGCGTGATAATGGCCAGCTGGACGGTCTTACGCCATTCAGACCACTGAAAAGTCTGTGGTCAATACCCTACCTCCGCGTAGGTTGAAAGTGCTAACGAACGTTCTGAGGATCCTCCGGATCGTCTGTAGGCTGCGGCCAAAGAACCGTCTTCCCGTCTGGTGAAAGCTTCAGGCGCGACGCGACCTTGTCGCCAAACTCAATTTGCGCCTCCCTTATTGAACCAGTGGTCGGCGTGGCTTATCACCAGCAGGAGACAAAAAAAAAAAGCGCGCACGTAGGATCCAGGACTAATCGACCGGCACGTCTTTCGTGATATGTACTCAAGTCAATGTCTGGGGAAATAGGACCAGGAGAGTCGGCGGGGAGGACGGGATCCTTCTCGTTGACGCTTGACTGAGACATCGCTGACGATTGCAATATGATGGTGAAGAACCAGCCGATGAGCACTGAGAGGGAAGGCCAACCTTATGTACCCCAGTGGCGCGGAACAAAGACTTTCTGGTGTTCCAGGAATCCGAGTCGGTAGAAGCACCCAGGTGAAAAGGAAGCCTGATGAGGGACATACTGTATTTTACAGTAGTCTGGCGCCCCGCGGGGCACACCAGCGACCCACAATACCGGGACGGGGTTCTTCGCTAACACAGAACACACCCCGAGTTATATGCACACGGACACAGCCCGAACGACCGCGTCACCATTGTGCCATGATTGTGGCGGCAACCGATTACCACCATTCATGTGGTAGTTTTGGCTGGCTCCTTGTTATTCGATCCACGTACACCGTGGGCATCAATGAACGCATCGCTTATGACATCGTTGTGAGAGGTGTATCCGCGATTCAGTAACGTGGCAAGCTTTCCTTTCTGACCTATTATAGCAACCGCAGAAAAAGCTCCTATTGATACCAACACCTGTTCGTTCGTATCTAATGCGATCGAGCGGGGTTTTCCTGGGCTGGCGCCGGCAGCCATTTGCATTCACGAACGACCTGTGAAAGGCCAAATCGAGAAGGGAGTTGTTGAGTGGTGCGTGTCGTCGTGCGTGTCACCCATAGGTTTTTGTGGTGGCGAGTGAGCGCTATAGTGAGCAATGTTGACCATACAGGGATTTCTGCGATCATCGGATAGGCCGCATCCATCGAGGACGGTGAACATGGTGCCCCAATTAGGCTAGACCACCATTACATTTTGGACCCCGGTTGTTCTCATTCAACCTGCGGCACGTGCACCTGTTCCTTCGAGCCCAAATTGTCCCCTGTACATGCTTTTCCATTGGCCGCGGTCAGGCGCTGGGGTATCCAGGGCCGTTGCATTACTGGCGCATCGTCTGAGGTGCACACGCCACGGCGGCGCGGTATGAGGACGTGCACCCCCTGTACCCTCCGTTTCTTGGTCTTTCGCGGGCTGCGCCGAGAAGGTGAGTCGATGGATACGATATCCAGCGGGTCCTGGTCCCCTTCTCTTCACGTTGGCAGGGGGAGGTTCGGACGGATTGGCTTCGGAGGGGGAGGGGAGGAAGCGAGGTGAGCCCACACGGGATTGCGAGGACGAGGAGCGCCTGCAAGAAGGGGCTGACTCTATCACGTGGCTACACGCAGAAAGTGCGGGATAGACGGACAAACCTGTAATGAACCCTGAGTCCGATCGTAAGGCCTCATGAGGGGCGACAAAGCGGATCTAGACGTTGCTGTCCGTGCCTTCTCGTGCTGGACCTGTTTGGCCGTCGTCCTCAGGAAACACCGGCGCTTAGGCAATGACGTACTCGCTCATGGTAGGGCCATCGCGGAGATCGCTGTCACATCAGTTTCTCGTTCCGGCGGCTTGGGGGCCATGATGGGACGATGATCTAGACGGCGGCGCAAAGGTGAAACCGACGAGGATGGCGGGGACAGGGAACCTTGACTGTGAGAAAAGTGTTATGAACCCAAATCACATTCTGTTAGTTAGAAGGACCTGCCTGGAGCAAGTCGATTCAGTTGCGTTTGTGTCGGGAGGATACAGGTCGTTGGATATCTAGAGGCACGGAGTGGGGTCATCTGGATCGAGAGTGGTGCTTGCCATGAGTTCGTGTTTAAGTTTTCGTGACGATACAGTATGGCATATTCGCAGGCATTGGAGGGAATAGATTGTTGGACGACGACGCGTTTAGGTGATCGCGTGCTCCGGCTGGTCGTACCTCAGATCCGGAAGGAAGCGAGAGTGACAGTGGCAATGACCGTGATGACTTTAGATGTCAAGGTCGTTACGACGAGGGACTCCGTTGCATGAAGCATCAGAAAATGGTCACGTGACTCACGTCAATATCGTGCGGTTATTGGTACAGAACGGGGCAGATGTCAACGCACGCGATCAAAGCCACAAGACACCTTTGCATCTGGCGTCGTCGTTGTCGTTGTCGAATAATGTCGTTCCTGGTCCCGTCAAAGATCTGGGCATCGTTGTCTTCGTTGAGCGCTGCTTGGCTGGCGGCAGCACCGATACCGGTTCTCTACTCTTGCTCTTATTTGTGGGGAACGGCGCGGCGCGATGGGAGCTACCTTGGCGCGCAATCCAACTGCGCCACCCGCCATCACGTTCGGGGAAGTACGCCTCTCCACGCTTCCGTGAGTAAAGCGAACAATTACAATAGTTGCGACAAGCCGGACACTCGAAGTCTTCCACAGAGCGATCGAATGTCAACTGGGGGTACCTAACGGTCCAAGAGAGTCAGAAATATGTACTGTATATGAAGGAATGGCGTACCGTTTGTCTATACAGAGGTCGCAAAACAGGTTACGGCATTGCTCGTCCGTTGAAGCCTTGATCAACGTATAGCGCATCTTGGGCAGCGGTGTCTTGCGCCTGCAATAATGGCAGAACCTCAGCCCTCACGGGAGCACGCCTGATGATGACGATGCTGGGCTGCGTTTCTTGCGACGGGCATTTGTAAAAACAAGGGCAGATATTGCGTGCGCGCGTGGACCATGGTCAGAAGTGCTTTCGTCATCGCTGCCGTCATTGTGCCCGTCCTCAACTTCGTCTGCAAGTTCCTTGCGCCAGCTCTTCCTCCGCGTCCTCGAACCAGCGGCAGCAACAACGCTCTCAGACGACTCGACGACGCCGTCCACAACGACCGCTCGACCCTTGCCCTTGCCCAATCCCGACGGCGGCACAAAGTCGTCTTCGCTCGTGTTCTCGAACAACGTGACCATGACGTCTTCCTCTTCGTCGTCTTCGTCCGTCGCGCGCGGAGGTTGCGCGCCGCCGAATCCACGAACCGGCGAACTCGGGTCGTCCCCAAGCTTTCCAGGGCTGAGGTTGCCGCCCCCGCCAAGCACGGACGCGTCGATTGTTCCGTCACCAGCGTACTCGCCGCCTGCGTCTGTGCTGGCACCTTGCACCACCGAAAACGTTCCCAGCACACTAGTCGATCGATCCTTCGCCGCCGCGATTTGAGGAAGTAAGATCAAAGCTCAGGCCTTGGCTTGGGGTCGTGAGAGCGCGGCCTACATCCACGCTAGCGTCAAGGCAATGGTCGACATCGTCATGCTCGGGTATTACAAAGCCGAGCATGGGCCCGTCTGGATGGTTATGGGTGCCCGCGGTGCGCAACAGTGGGGGAGGGTAGTGCGGGGGCGCATCGCCGACGACGACTGCATGCGTATCTGCACTTTCATCTTCACCCGCGTGCACGGGCCCATCCCCGAGGTCCATAGATATCGTGGTCGAGGTTGAGATCCAAACTCGCATCCTGCAGATCATCGTGATCGGTTGCAGTTGCGGGGGCAGAGTTGGTGGTGGTGGCACAAGGGCCGCTGTCTGAGGTGGGGGTAGGTTTGGCAGCGGGAAAGTTGCGAAGAGACCATGCGCGTCAATCGCGGCCCTCTCATAGCAAAATCTCTGCCGGATCACGTACTATTGCGTCTCTTGTAATTTGCGCGCGGGATCTGGAGGATCGGGCGACGAGTGCAGGTGGCTGAGTTCGCGCGGGGGATCGAGATCTCTGTGCGGGCGGGTTCGGCAGCGGGAGGCCTGCGAGGGAGTTGACGTCTGGGGGCGTGATTGGTGAAGACTGCCCCTGCGGGGGCGGCGTCGACTCGGACGTAGGCCTGTGAATAGAGATAGATGCGTGTATGGCAGTCGGGGTTGACGTGCGATGCTGCAGGGTAGAACGGTGGGGCTTATGTCTAGGCTGCGGTCGGGCAGACGGTTGTGGTTGAGGCTTGGACTTGGGTACGCGCTGTTGTTCCTGCGGTGCATCGATGATGATCTCGATTTTGGAGTCGTTAGAGTCGTCTTAGTCCTGCTCGTCTACCACGCGTCGTCGTTTTCTGCGTGGACTGTTCGGCGTGTGCAGATGTCATCTCCCCTTTCTACGCGGCGACACAGCCTGCGCGCGTGCGCGCGTTTCGTCGACAACGGGATGACAACCCCCACCCTCGTGCTATCACTTGAAGCCTCAGCGTGTGTCTCCTTTGCCGATCGGCGCGTGGTAGTCGCTGCCATTGCTGACGCTGATGCCGTCACGTTAGGATGAGTTGAGTTGAGTGTGAATGCCGCAGCTAACGCCTCGTCGAGGGGCATGGGGATCTTGGACTTGTCACTTTCCTCCTCTTCGTCGTCCTCATCGTCCACTACTACCACCGTCTCCTTTGCCGCCTTCTTCGTCATCTTCTCACTAGGTCCCATGCTGCCAGCTCCCGGCCAGGTGTTCACAAACGCAACTTGCAACACGTACACGAGTTCCATCGCGCCCGAATTGTCCCCTGCCCGCGCTTTCCACGTGGTGACTGTCTGGAACTGGAGTGTGCGGGACCGTTGCTTAACCGGCATATAGTCCGACTTGCGGGCGCCGGGAGGGAGGAGCGGTACGAGGACGTAGGCCATCAGCTGCACCTGTTCCCTCTGTTTCTTGGTCTTGCGCGAGCTGCGCCGAGGTGGTGGTGGCCGTGGGGAGGAAGAGGAGTCGATGGATATGATGTTCACTTGTCTCTGTCTCTGTCACATTGACGGGGGGAGGTTCGGACGAAGTGCTTTCGGCGGGGGAAGGGAGGCATCTTTGACATGCGACGTGAGGGTACACGGGATTGCGATGACGAGGAGCGCCTGGAGGCACCCGCAGAAACAGGAGGAGGCTGACCCTGTCGCGCGGCATATGCATGCGCACAGAATGGGCGGAGTGGATGGGACATACCTGTACGTCCGCTACAACGCGCATCTCTACGTCGCCGTCCATACTTTTTCGTGCTAGCTCGGTTGGTCATCGCTCTTATGAGGCAACCGGCGTGGCGGGTTCGTCACCGGGACCAGTAGATCGCTATCATGTTGCTCTCCCGTTCCGGCGGCGACGGTCTGGATGGCGGGGTGAAAGGCAAGGATGAAACCGACGAGGAGGTTGACGCAATGACAGGGACAGGGGACCTTGGCTGTGAAAAAGCGTTATCGACCCAAATCGCGTCATGTAGAAAAAAGGACCTGCCTGGAGCAAGTCAAAAGTCACGTCTATATGGGCAAAGACGCTACGCTGAGCGACCAGAGTCACGGGGAGGGGACCGGATCGAGGGTGATCGATGATCTTTGGCCATGAACCGCGTTCTTGTGGCACTGGAAGGGAATACTCGTAGACTGTTGGACGACGACACGTTTGGGAACTTTGGGTCAAATTCGGTGCTTGGTCTTCTCCAGCCCAGATCCGGAAGAGTGAGAGTGACAATGACGGTAGTGACTTTACCGGCAAAGTCTATCCATCTTACATGGGCCTGAGTAAATTGTACTCCGTGTCTTGCAGTGCCGGCCCGTGTTGCCGCGTGTTTCAGTTTCAGCAGTGTTTCAGCGTCTATCTGAGTCTTCCGTATTCAGGTCCTTGGCTTGGGCTTGACACGAGGCGAGGCACCAGCATTCTCCCGGCGTCGTCCACCAGACTGTTACACACCTCCAACATGACTCAACCACCCACTACCGTTTCTATGCTCCAGGCTCCCGCAACTACTCTCTCCGAGTCCTCTTCCAATATCGAAGGAATCTTCGATGCCGCTCTAAAGTCGTACAAGAAAAAGACCAAGAACGATCTGAAGAACCACGACCTCTTCAAACAACTCGAAGCCTGCGATTCTCCCGCTGCCATTCTCGCCGTCTTTCAAGCAGCCCGATTTGATTTCTCTCCAACTGCCAGCGATGACCGGTTGAAAAAATGGCTCGTTCCCACCATCAACGTCCTTTATGCCTTCTCTGGGACGCTAGGCGAAGGCGTCGCTTTAGTAAATATCCACTCATCTGTCAGTGAACACGCTCTGATGTCAATTCGCCAGGTATTCCCACCTGCCAAGCTAGTATTTGCAGGCGTTGGTATTCTCCTCTTGGTGAGTCGTCTCATTTCTTCCCTCGTGCGGGAACCTCTTGTGCTGAGCGTTCTTAGGCAGCAAAAGATGTTACTGCGAGCCAAGACATCCTCGTCGACATCTTCGGACGCATCGAAAGCTTCTTCGTGCGACTCGAGATCTATACCGAGGTCCCGCTGACTCCGGCAATGACGGACAAAATGGTGGAAATCACAGTTGAGATCCTGGGTATCCTTGCGACAGCCACAAAGGAAATAGGACAGAGTCGAACGAGGAAGTTCGACAATCGCCTTACGTTGATCAATGCTAATACCAGTTCAGAGAAATTTGTCAAGAAGGTGGCAGGGCGGACGGATCTGGAGGATGGTATGAAGAAGCTCGACAAACTGACGAACGAAGAGGTTGCAATGGCGAGTGCGCAGATTCTGAAGGTCACGCACACCGTCGATAACAAAGTGACGGCGGTTGGCGACGGCGTGAAGGGTGTCAAAAGCGAAGTACAACTCGTAGGCGCCAACGTTAAAGTGATTGGCGATAAGGTGCAAACAATAGCTGAAGGTGGGCGAAGTCCGTTTGGCAACTCACCAGCGTCACCACTAACTTCTACTATCTAGACGCAACGGAAGTGAAAATAATCGTTCAACGGACGACGGACCGCATAGACGACGTGGAGCGTTCGTAATCAGTCCCGTCTTCGCTGACAATCGAGTATTTAACACGATCACAGGGAACCAATTACGGGAAAGCCTCAGGAAATGGCAATCTCCATCGGATCCGTCTACGAATCACAACATCGCCGGTGATCGTCAACATGTGGGAACCGCCGAGTGGTTCTTTGACAGCGACCAATTCGAAAACTGGAAAGTGACTGGTTCCCTACTGTGGATTCACGGCAAACGTACGTTTCTTTTATCTTTGACTTCGCCTGTGATCTTATCGACCACACGTTTCGCAGCGGGCTCTGGGAAGAGCGTCCTATGGTTCGTCGCTCCTCAAATCTTGCAGTATTACGAAACTTATGATAGTTGAGTAGCTCCGCGATCATCAACGAGGTCACAACCATGTGCGAGGCCGGATCGGCTTCGATGGCGTATTTTTATTTTGACTTTCGAGATCTCGACAAGCAAGCTCGCCGCAACCTTCTTCCGTCACTCCTCATCCAACTCTCTACACGTTCCGATGCCTTTTGCGACGTATTCTCCCGTCTCTACGAGACACACAACAAAGGCGCACGTCAGCCTAGCGACAAAGCTTTAACCCAGTGCCTGAAGGAGATGCTCACGCTTCCGAATCAAGGCCCAGTTTATCTTGTCATAGATGCCCTTGATGAGTGTCCCGACACGTCCGATGTCCCATCTCCCCGCGAACAGGTCCTTGACCTTGTAACGGACCTTGTCGGCCTTCGACTTCCTAGCCTTCGTATCTGTGTTACGAGTCGCCCGGAGGCCGACATCTGTGAGGCACTTGAGTCACTCGCGTCTCAGACGGTTTCCCTTCAAGACGAAGGCGGGCAGAAGAATGATATCGCTGACTACGTGAGGTCTGTGGTCTACTCTGGGTCGGGTAAATTTATGCGGAGATGGAGGAAAGAGGACAAAGAGCATGTGATTGAGACGCTCTCCGAAAGAGCTGACGGAATGTAAGGCATATGCGGGTGATTATGACGCTGGCTTATGGTGTTTCACAGGTTCCGATGGGTCTTTTGTCAGCTGGAAGTGTTGCGAAATTGCCTTCCACATAATGTCCAGCGCGTCCTCAGAGAGCTGCCCAACTCTTTGGACGAGACATACGAGCGGATGTTGAGGGAGATCGGGAAGGTCAACCCGGATCAAGCTTATCGTCTGCTACAATGTCTCACCGTTGCGACACGGCCACTTCGTGTTGATGAATTCGCAGAAGTTCTTGCGCTCGACTTTGATGGAGCCAAGGGAGGGATACCGGTGCTGAACTCAGCTTGGCGATGGGATGACGAGCAACAAGGTGTCCTGTCTACGTGCTCGAGCTTGATCATCGTCGTATATGACGCCTCTTCGAAGACTCGGGTTGTACAATTCGCACATTTCTCGGTGAAGGAGTTCTTGACTTCGGATCGGCTCACCAAGCTAGCAGCAGACATTTCCCGGTTTCATATCCGTCCCGAGCCAGCGCACACGGTCATTGCCCAAGCTTGCTTGGCGATTCTTCTTCGATCCAATTGCAAAGATATGGCCGAAAGTGGATCTCCTCTATCAGACTACGCTGCTCAGCACTGGGTAGACCATGCTCGATTTGAGAACGTATCGTTACATGTAGAAGAAGGGATGACAAGCCTTTTTGATCCTACAAAACCATATTTCCCAGCATGGCTCAAGTCGTTTGACATCGACAAACCATGGTATTCTCTCGTAGCGGATGATCCGCACTCGAACGACGACTCTGATCTTTCCCCAGAATCCAATTCACCGAACGAATCCTATGCCCCGTCGTGCCTATACTATGCCGCGTTGTGCGGATTTCGTGACGTAACGAAGCATCTCATCGTCGAATATCCACAGCATGTAAATGCTACGGTTGGTCTTAACAGGAGTCCGCTGGCGGCAGCACTGAGCAACGAACACATTCAAGTCGCAGAGCTACTACACCAGCATGACGCGGTCCTCCCTATTAGTCACCGACGTCGTACTCTACTGCACGCCGCATCGATTGACGGGTCAGTGGTTGTCGTACAATGGCTACTCAGTATCGGCGTAAATGCGAATGCGCAACTAGACGATTATACGACTCCACTCCACTTGGCAGCGTCGAATGGACACCTAGAAGTTGTTCGAACCCTACTAGGACACGGTGTAGATGTCAATGTTACTACGACGAGGGGCAACCGTACTCCGTTGCATGAAGCATCACAAGGGGGTCACGTCGATATGGTGCGGTTATTGATACAGAGCGGGGCAGATGTCAACGCACGCGATCGGAGCCACAAGACACCTTTGCATCTGGCATCGTCGTCGTCGTCGAATGATGTTGTACAGACATTGATCCTGAATGGGGCAGATGTCAACGCACGCGATCAGAGTCACTCGACACCTTTGCACCTGGCGTCGTCGTCGTCGTCGTTGTCGAATGATGTTGTACAGACATTGATCCTGAATGGGGCAGATGTCAACGCACGCGATCAGAGCCACAAGACACCTTTGCATCTGGCGTTGTCGTGGTCGTTGTCGTCGAATGATGTTGTACAGACATTGATCCTGAATGGGGCAGATGTCAACGCACGCGATCAGAGCCACAAGACACCTTTGCATCTGGCATCGTCGTCGTCGTCGAATGATGTTGTACAGACATTGATCCTGAATGGGGCAGATGTCAACGCACGCGATCAGAGCCACTCGACACCTTTGCATCTGGCGTTGTCGTGGTCGTCGTCGTCGAATGATGTTGTACAGACATTGATCCTGAATGGGGCAGATGTCAACGCACGCGATCAGAACCACTCGACACCTTTGCATCTGGCATCGTCGTCTGAGTCACGGTGGTCGTCATCGTCGTCGTCGAATGATGTTGTACAGACATTGATCCTGAATGGGGCAGATGTCAACGCACGCGATCAGAGCCACTCGACACCTTTGTATCTGGCGTTGTCGTGGTCGTCGTCGTCGAATGATGTTGTACAGACATTGATCCTGTTTGGGGCAGATGTCAACGCACACGATCAGAACCACAAGACACCTTTGCATCTGGCATCGTCGTCGTCGTTGAATGATGTTGTACAGACATTGATCCTGAATGGGGCAGATGTCAACGCACGCGATCAGAACCACAAGACACCTTTGCATCTGGCGTCGTCGTCGTCGTCGTTTTTCTCGAAGAATGATGTTGTACAGACATTGATCCTGAATGGGGCAGATGTCAACGCACGCGATCAGAGCCACTCGACACCTTTGCATCTGGCGTCGTCGTCGTCGTCGAATGATGTTGTACAGACATTGATCCTGAATGGGGCAGATGTCAACGCACGCGATCAGAACCACAAGACACCTTTGCATCTGGCGTCGTCGTCGTCGTTGTTCTTGAAGAATAATGTTGTACAGACATTGATCCTGAATGGGGCAGATGTCAACGCACGCGATCAGAACCACTCGACACCTTTGCATCTGGCATCGTCGTCGTCGTCGAATGATGTTGTACAGACATTGATCATGAACGGGGCAGATGTCAACGCACGCGATCGGAGCCACAAGACACCTTTGCACCTGTTACTTGACCAGCTTGACCGGCCGTCTTGGGATGAACCTGATACCAATTCCTTACGCCTGCTACTTGAAAATGGTGCAGACGTAGATGCAACGGATGACAAAGCTCAGACTCCGTTTCAGCTTGCTTCGTCAGGAGGATTTCACAAGATGACACAGTTGCTATTAGAACATCGTGCCAGAATAGAATAGAGTGTAGCACCTCACCTACCCACATCCTGTACTGTATCGATTCCGAGCCAGACACTTGTTGACATTTTTCAGCTTTCGTGATGCTATACAAATATGGTTTCGTGTAAGACCAACATTGAGCTTTCCTAAAGCGGTGTTCTCGATTTGTCTGAGATCGTATTTCGTTGCATCAACAGGGCATGAAGTTTGCTTCAATACTACGAAGGTCACAACCGGATCGGCTCTTGGAGCGCGTCGATAAGGGTCGGAAGCGGAGGCCATATCACCGCAGAGCATCATCTGTTTGCTTCCATCAGAATCTCCGCTCATTTTTTGCCTCAGAATGGCGGATTATGAGAACATGCATAGACCGTTATGATGACAACAAGGTATGTCAAAATGATAAACCGAGGAAGCCAGAAAACCAAAATGGATATACAGGTAATAATAGTCGTTTGTTAATTCTACCACCTACTACCGACTCATTTTTTATGTCGTCGATGACCGCGTCTATGCCGGGGTGCCAATGGCGAACGCGGCACCGATAGCACGCACCACCTCCTCCGGCGTGATCCTCGTCGCCATCTCCGTCTGAGTAGACGGTACAGGCACCACATACTCCCCGGGCCAGATCCCGTCGTCTGCATCTGCGTCCGCATCAACATCGCCGCCCTCACCAAGATTTCCATCGTCGTCATCGTCGTCCAACGGCGTCAACGACTCAGACCATCGCCGTCGCCGCCTCCGCGCCACCAACAGCGGCTCTAGGCTGCCGATAAAGAACTGAATCCGCTTACCCCGGCGTCCCCGGCGCGCCATCTTCCCATTCCCTTTCGTCTTTTTCTTCTGCTGCTCCGGCTGGTCGTGGTCGGGATCCGGAAGGTACACGAACCGCCCCCCGAATCTTGCGCGGTTTCCCGATGAACGCATGCTGGCGTCTTTGCGATTGCTGCTGTTCCTGCGCGGGTTCGGGTCTCGGACTGGAGGTAAAACTGGCGGGCGCACTGGGGGTGGTAGTAGCAGCGGCAGGGGAGGCCGTGGGTTGCGAGACGGGCACGATGCGGGCTTTGTTGCCTTGCAAGAATGCACTGTCGAGCGACTCGCCAGTTACCGTGGACACTGCCTTCGCGCTCCAGCTCTCGTCAAAGACCTGTGCATCCGTCGTCGTCGTCGTCTTCGTCGCTGCCGGCGCCGTCCCGAGATTGTTACTCTTGCTCTTCTTTGCGGGGGTCGGCGCGGCGCTATGGGTGCCACCTTGGCGCGCAATCCAACTGCGCCACCCGCCATCACGTTCGGGAATGTACGCCTCTCTGCATGAGCAAAGCAAGCAATTGCAATAGTTGCGACAAGCCGGGCGAAGTCTTCCGTGGAGCGATCGAACGTCAACTGGGGGTACCTACACTCCAAGAGAGTCAGAAATATGTACTGCATACGAAGGAATGGATGCAGGGCTTACCGTTTCTCGATGCAGCGATCGCAAATAGGTTGCGGCATGGCTTGTCCGTCGACGCCTTGATCAACGTACAACGCATCTTGGGTCGGCGTGTCGTGCTTCTGCAATGGCGGCAGAACGTTAGCCCCCGGAAGCACGCCTGATGACGAGGATGCCGGGATGCGTTTCTTGCGACGGGCATTTGTAAAAACAGGCGCAGATATTGTGTGCGCGCGCGGACCATCGTCGTCGTTGCTTTCGTCGTTGCTGTCGTTGTTTTCCCCAACCTCGGCTTCGTCTGCAAGTTCCTTGCGCCAACTCTTCCTCCGCATCCTCGAACCAGCGGCAGCAGCAATGCTCTCCGACAACTCGACAATGCCGTCCACACGTCCGCTCGACCCTTGCCCCTGCCCAATTCCGACGGCGGCACAAAGTCATCGTCGCTCGTGTTCTCAAACAACATGCCCATGACGTCTTCCTCTTCCTCGTCCGTTGCGCGCGAGGGCTGCACGCCACCGCCGAATCCACGAACCGGCGAGCTCAGGTCGTCGCTGAGCCTTCCAGGACTGAGGTTGCCGCCGCCAAGTTACGGACGGGTCGATCATCCCGTTACCAGCGTATTCGCCGGCACCTGTGTGTGGACTGGCACCTGCACCACCGAAAACGTTCCCGGCGCGCCAGTCGATTGATCCTTCGCCGCCGCGATTCGGGGAAGTAAGATCATAGTTCAGGCCTTGGCTTGAGCTTGTGAGAGCTCGGCCTACGTCCATGCCAGCGCCCGGGCTATGGTCGACACCGTCATGTTCGGGTATCACAAAGCCGAGCATGGGCCCGTCTGGATGGTCATGGGCACCCGCGGTGCGCAGCAGTTGCGGCAGGGGGTGCGGAGGCACGACGTCGTCTTCGACCCCATGCGCGTCCGCGGGCCCGGCCTCGAGGTCCATAGAGATGTCGAGGTCGAGGTCGAGATCCAGACTCGCGTCCTGCAGATTATCGGGATCGGTTGCAGAGGCAGAGTTGGTGGTGATGGCACAAGCGCCGCTGTCCGAGACGGGGGAAGGTTCGGCAGCGGGAGAAGTTGCGAGGAGACCGTGCGGGCCGACCGCGGCCCCCTCATAGAAAAAACCCTGCCGGATCGCATACTGTTGCGTCTCTTGCAATTTGCGCGCGGGATCTGGAGGGTCGGGCGACGAGTGCAGGCGACTGAGAGCACGTGGGGGGATCGCGATTTCCGGGCGTGCAGGTTCGGGCAGGATGGTCAGCGGGAGGCTTGCGAGGGTGTTGACGTCTGGGGGCGTGATTGGTGAAGAGTGCTCCTGCAGGGGCGGGGTGGACTCGGGCGTGGACGTGTGAATAGATATAGACGTGTGTATAGGCGGGGTTGACGTGCGATGCTGCTGGGTAGAACGGCGGGGCTTACGTCTAGGCTGTGGTCGGGAAGGCGGGTGTGACTGCGGCTGGGCCTTGGGTAAGCGCCATTGTTTGCGCGGCGGATCGACGAGGATCTCAATTTCAGAGTCGTCTTCGTCCTGTTCATCTACCACGCGTCGTCGTTGTCTGCGTGGACTGCTGGTCGATGTGTGCAGATGACGTTTCCCCTTTCTACGCGGCGACATAGCCTGCGCACGATCGCGCTTCGTTGGCAACGGAATGACAACCTCCACGCTTGCGCTGCCATGTGAAGCCTCAGCGCGTGTCTCCTTTGCAGACCGGCGCATAGTAGTCGTCGCTGGTGCTGACGCCGACGCCACCACGTTAGGATTCGTTGAGATGTGTGTGAATGCCGCAGTTAATGCCTGGTCGAGGGGCGTGGGGATCTTGGACTGGTCGCTTTCTTCCTCTTCGTCGTCCTCATCGTCCACCACTACCACCGTCTCTTTGCCGCCTTCTTTGTCTCCTTCCCGCTAGGTCCCGTGCTACCAGCTCCGGGCCAGTTGTTCTCGAATGCAACTTGCAGCACGTGCACGAGTTCATTCGAGCCCGCATTGTCCCCTGCCCGCGCTTTCCCCTTGGCTGCTGTCTGGCGCTGGCGTGTGCGGGACCGTCGCTTAACCGGCACATAGTCCGACTTGCGCGCGCCGGGCGGGAGGGGCGGTACGAGGACATACGCCATCAGCTGCCCCTGTCCCCTCTATTTGTTGGTCTTGCGCGGGCTGCGCCGAGGAGGTGGTGGTCGTGAGGAGGAAGAGGAGTCGATGGATATGATGTCCAGCGGGTCGTGATCCCTATCTGTGTCACGTTGGCGGATGGGAGGCTCAGACGAAGAGCTTTCGGAGGGAGGGGAGGAAGAGGGGAGTCTTTGACATGCGGCGTGAGGGTATATGGGATTGCGAGGACGTGGAGCGCCTGGAGGCACCCACAAAAACAGGAGAGGGCTGACTCTGTCGCACGGCGTATGTATGCGCGTAGAAAGGGCAGAAGGGAATGGACACACCTCAAAGTCATCACGCATCTCGACGTCGTTGTCCGTGCTTTCTCGTGCTGGGTCTGTTTGGCCGTCCTTCTCACGAGACACCGGCGTGGGGTCGTCGCCGGGACCAGTGACGGAGATCGCCGTCATGTCGTTTTCCCGTTCCGGCGGCGATGATCCGGACGGCGGGGTGAAAGGCGAGGGTGAGACTGATGAGGCCGACGCGACTGCGGGAACAGGGGACCCTGGCTGTGTGAGAGAAAAAGGCGTTATCGACCGATATCGCGTTATGTGAAAAATGACCTGCCTGGAGCAAGTCAAAAGTCGCGTGTGTTCGACAGTGACGCGTCGTTGGGCGACTAGAGCCACGGGACGGGGTCATCTCGATCGAGGGTGATGTCTTCCATGAGCCCGCGTCCTTGTGGCGATAGGGTGGGTTCGTGGGCATTGGGAGGGAGCATTTGGGTCGTGGGATCAGCCTGCGCGGCCGGTCGTGCACCGGAAGAGGGTGAGAAAGACAGTGGCAAGTACCGTGACGGGTGATATATGTGATAACTTTACCAGTGAAGTCTATCAACACCCCTCACGGGCCTCAGTGTAGCCATTGTTGTATGAGAGATCGTCTTGCATCAGAAGGCGTGCCGGCCCGTGTTACCGCGCGTTGTTTCAGCGTTTCTTCCATTTGCGGGTTCTTGGTTTATTTCACGAAAGGCACAGCATTCCTCCCGCTCCAGTTTCTATGCCTCAGGCACCTGCAACTGCACTCTCCGAGTCCTCTTCCAATATCATCTTCGACCGACGTCGCTCTCAAGAACGATCTTAAGAAAACATGATCATCTCAAATAACCGGAAACATGTCATTCTCCCGCTGCCATTCTGGCCGTGTTTCAAGCCGCAGAGTTTGGTCCCTCTCGGATTGCTGGCGATGACAGGTTAAAAAATGGCTCGCTCCAACCATCAACGTTCTTTATGCCTTCTCTGGGACGCTCAGCGAAGGTGCCGCCTTGGTAAATATCGTCTGTCGGTGAACACTCGCTGATGTCATTGACATTCGGCAGGTGTTCTTACCTGCCAAAATGGTGTTCGCTGACGTCGGTGTCCTCCTCTTGGTGAGTTACTTTGTTTCTTCCCTTGCGCTGCGTGTGGGTACTTCGGATGTTGAGCGTTCTTAGGCAGCTAAAGATGTTGCCGCGAGCCAAGACATCCTCGTCGACATCTTCGGACGCATCGAAGGTTTCTTCGTCTGGCTCGAGATTTATACCGAGGTCCCGCTAACTCCAGTAATGACGAAAAAAAAATGATGGAAATCACGGTCGAGGCCCTGGACATCCTTGCGACGGCCACAAAGGAAATGGAACAGAATCGAGCGAGTGAGTTCGACCACCTCCTTCGTTGGTCGATCCAAATATCAATTCAGAAAAATTGTCCAGAAGGTGGCTGGACGGACGGACCTGGAAGATGGGCTGAGGGAGCTCGAGGAACTGATAAACAAAGAGGTTGCAATGTCGAGTGTGCAGCTTGTGAATGTGACGGACAAGATCGATAACAAAGTGGCGGGGATCGACGACGGCGTGAAGGGCGTCGACGTGAAAGTGCAGGTTGTCAATGACAACGTCAAAGCGGTTGGTGATAGGGTGCAAACAATAGCTGACGGCGCGCAAGGTCTAATTAGCGATCCACCAGCGTCGTCTCCAGTTTTATCATCTAGACGGCAAGGCAACCGCGACGGAAGTGAAATCAACCCTCCGACAAACGGCGGACGACGTGGACAACCTGAAGCGTTCGTTATCAATCCCGTCTTCGCTGACAGCCAAGTATCTAACACGGTCGCAGGGAATCAATTACCGACAGCCTTAGGAAATGGCAATCTCCACCAGATCCGTCCACGAATCACAACATCGCCGGTGATCGTCAACATGAGGGAACCGCGGAATGGGTCTTTGAAAGTAACCAATTCGAAAGCTGGAAGGTGGCTGGTTCCCTGCTGTGAATTCATGGGAAACGTACGTTTCTTTTCTCTGTGGCTTCGCCTCTTCGGTGATCTTATGGACCGCACGTTTCGCCGCGGGCTCAGGGAAGGCTGTCCTATGGTTCGTCGCTCCTCAAATCTTGCGGTATTACGAAACTTATGATTGTCGAGTAGCCCCGCAATCATCGACGATCTCACGACCCTGTGCGAGGCCGGATCAGGATCGATGGCGTATTTTTATTTTGACTTTCGAGATATCGACAAGCAAGCCCGCCGCGGCCTTCTTCCGTCACTCCTCGTCCAACACTTTACTCGTTCCAAAGCCCTTTGCGACACTCCCGTCTCTACAAAATACACGACAACGGCGCCCGTCGGCGTAAGTTACGCCCCTGTATACTAGTTACCGAAATCGCACTCTATTACTGCACGCCGCATCGACAGATGGATTGATGGATGTTGTAGAATGGCTACTAGACATCGACGCAGATGCGAACGCGAAAGACAACGACTAGAGGACTCCACTCCACTTGGCAGCGGCGGGTAGACACCTAGAAGTTGTTCGAACCCTACTGGAGCACGGCGTAGATGTCAACGCCGCCATGACGTGGGGAGACCGTACTCCATTGCACAAAGCATCAATTGGTGGTCACGTCGACTATTGATCGAGAATGGAGCAGATCCAAGCTCGCACCTCCATAGGCTGTTGCCTCTAGCGCCATCGTCGAGTGCCAAACCCTGCAGCACTTCATCCAACTCGGGGGAGACGTCAACGCACGGGATGAGAAACAGAGGGCGCCTTTGCATCTGGCGTCGCAGGCGTTGTCGTCGTCATCTGGTGATATTGTGCAGACATTGATCATGAACGGGGCGGATGTCAACGCACGGGATGAGAGACAGAGTTCGCCTTTTGCATCTGGCATCGTCATCGCCATCGACGTTGTCGAATAGTGTCGTGCAGACATCGATCCTGAACGGGGGCGGATGTCAACGCAGGGGATGGGAGTGGCGTCGTCGTCGTCGAAAGACGACCGCTGTGCGGACATTGATTTTGAATGGTGCGGATGTCAGCGCACGGGGTGAGGGGCGGAGGACGCCTTTGCGTCTGGCGTCGTCGTCGCCGAATGATGTCGTGCAGACATTAATCCTGAATGGGGCAGATGTCAACGCACGGGATGGGAGCCACTTGACACCTTGCATCTGGCGTCGTTGTCGTTGAAAGGCGACGTTGTGCAGACATTGATCCCGAATGGTGCGAATGTCAACGCACGGGACGAGGGACGGCGCCGATAGCACGCTCTACCGCCTGAGCAGATGGTACAAGTACCATCCGGCCAGACCCCATCATCTGCATCCACATCGCCGCCCTCGATAAGATCTCCATCCTCGTCGTCATCGCCATCGTCGTCCAGCAGCGTCAACGACGCAGACTGCCGCCGCCTCCGCTTCCGCGCCACCATCAACGGCCGCATGCCCCGGCGTCCCCGGCCCGCCATAACCGATTTTCCCCTCTTTGTCTGCTACTCTGGCTGGTCGTCCTCGGGATCCGGAAGGGACACGAGCCGCCCCCACATCTTGCGCGGGTTCGGGTATCGGGCTGGCGGTGATGGTGGTAGGAGAAGTGGGGGTGACAGCAGCGGCAGGGGAGGCCGTGGGTTGCGAGACGGGTACGATGCGCGATTTGTTGCCGTGCAAGAACGCACTACCGAGAGGCTCGCCAGAAACCGTGAACACCACGGTCGCGCTCCAGCTCGCGTTAAAAACCTGTGCATCCGTCGTTGCTGTTGTCTTCGTTGAGCGCTGCTTGGCTGGCGGCAGCACCGATACCGGTTCTCTACTCTTGCACTTATTTGCGGGGAACGGCGCGGCGCGATGGGAGCCACCTTGGGGTCTTCCACAGAGCGATCGAACGTCAACTGGGGGTACCTAACGGTCTAAGAGAGTCAGAAATATGTACTGTATATGAAGGGATGGCGTACCGTTTGTCTATACAGAGATCGCAAAACAGGTTACGGCATTGCTCGTCCGTCGACGCCTTGATCAACATACAGCGCATCTTGGGCAGGGGTGTCTTGCACCTGTAATGATGGCATAACGTCAGCCCACACGGGAGCACGCCTGATGGCGACGATGCTGGGCTGCATTTCTTGCGACGGGCATTTGTAAAAACGGGATATTGCGTCCGCGCGTGGACCATAGTCAGAGGAGCTTTCGTCATCTGCCGTCATTGTGCCCATCCTCAACTTCGTCTGCGAGTTCCTTGTGCCAGCTCATCCTCCGCCTCCTCGAATCAGCGGCAGCAGCAACGCTCTCAGATGAGTCGACGACACCGTCCACAACGACCACTCGACCCTTGCCCTTGCCCAATCCTGACGGCGGCACAGAGTTGCCGTCGCTCGTGTTCTCAAACAACGTGCCGATGACGGCTTCCTCTTCGTCGTCTTCGTCCGTCGCGCGCGGAGGTTGCACGCCACCGAATCTATGAACCGGCGAGCTCGGGTCGTCTACGAGCTTTCCAGGGCTGAGGTTGCCACCCTCGCCAAGGACGGACGCGTCGATTGTCCTTTACCAGCGTACTCGCCGGCGCCTGCGTCTGTGCTGGCACCTTGCATCACCGAAAACGTTCCCAGCGCACCAGTCGATCGACCCTTCGGCGCCGCGATTTGAGGAAATAAGATCAAAGCTCGGGCCTTGGCTTGGGGTCGTGAGAGCGCGGCCTACGTCCACGCTAGCGCCAAGGCTATGGTCGACATCATCATGCTCGGGTATTACAAAGCCGAGCATGGGCCCGTCTGGATGGTTAGGGGTTGCCCGCGGTGCGCAACAGTGGGGGAGGGGAGCGCGGGGGCGCGTCGCCAGCGACGACTGCATGCGTATCTGCACTTTCATCTTCACCCGCGGGCACGGGCCCATCCCCGAGGTCCATAGCGATATCGAGGTCGAGGTCGAGATCCAAACTCGCATCCCGCAGATCATCGGGATCAGTTGCAGTTGCGGGGGCAGAGTTGGTGGTGGTGGCACAAGCGCCGCTGTCCGAGGTGGGGGTAAGTTCGGCAGTGAGAGAAGTTGCGAGGAGACCGTGCACGCCAACCGCGGCCCCCTGATAGCACAAATCCTGCTGGATCGCATACTGTTGCGTCTCTTGCAATTTGCGCGCGGGATCTGGAGGATCGGGCGACGAGTGCAGGTGGCTGAGTTCACGCGGGGGGATCGAGATCTCCGTGTGGGCGGGTTCGCCAGCGGGAGGCCTGCGAGCGAGTTGACGTCTGGGGGCGTGATTGGTGAAGACTGCTCCTGCGGGGGCGGGGTCGACTCGGGCGTGGACGTGTGAATAGAGATAGACGTGTGTATGGCAGTCGGGGTTGACGTGCGATGCTGCTGGGTAGAACGGCGGGGCTTATGTCTAGGCTGCGGTCGGGCAGAAGGTTGTGATTGAGGCCTGGACTTGGGTACGCGCTGTTGTTTCCGCGGTGCATCGACGATGATCTCGATTTTGGAGTCATCAGAGTCGTCATGGTCCTGCTCGTCTACCACGCGTCATCGTTTTCTGCGCGGACTGTTCGGCGTGTGCAGATGACGTATCCCCTTTCTACGCGGCGACACAGCCTGCGCGCGCGCGCGTACGAACGCGTTTCGTCGGCAATGGGATGACAACCTCCACGCTCGTGCTATCACTTGAAGCCTCGGCACGTGTCTCCTTTGCCGACAGGCACGTAGTAGTCGCCGCCTGTGCTGGCGCCGACGCTGTCACGTTTGAATTCGTTGAGTTGCGTGTGAATGCCGCAGCTAACGGCTGGTCGAGGGTCATGGGGATCGTGAACTTGACACTTTCCTTCTCTTTGTCGTCCTCATCGACCATCACTACCACATTCTTCGTCATCTTCCCACTAGGTCCCGTGCTGCCAGCTCCCGGTCAGTTGTTCTCAAACGCAACTTGCAACACGTACACGAGTTCCATCGAGCCCGAATTGTCCCTTGCCTGCACTTTCCACTTGGCGGCTGTCTGGCTCTGGCGTGTGCGGGACCGTTGCTTAACCGACATATAGTCGGACTTGCGAGCGCCGGGAGGGAGGAGCGGTACGAGGACGTAGGCCATCAGCTGCACCTGTCCCCTCTATGTCTTGGTCTTGCGCGGACAGCGCAGAGGAGGTGGTGATCGTGAAGAGGAGGAAGAGGTGTCGATGGATATGATGTTCAGCGCGTCGTGGTCTCTGTCTCTATCGCATTGGCGGGGGGGAGGTTTGGACGAAGTGCTTTCGGAGGTGGATGGGAGGAAGAGGAGTATCTTTGACATGCGGCGTGGGGTACACGGGATTGCGAAGACGTTGGCCCTGTCGCGCGGCGTATTCATGCGCACAGAATGAACGGAGTGGATGGGACATACCCGTACGTCCGCTACAACGCGCATCTCTACGTCACCGTCCGTACTTTTTCGTGCTGGCTCGGTTGGTCATCGCTCTTATGAGACACCGGCGTGGCGGGGTCGTCGCCGGGACCAGTAGCAGAGATCGCCATCATGTTGCTTTCCCGTTCCGGCAGTGATGATATGGATGGCGGGGTGAAAGGCAAGGATGAAACCGACGAGGAGGTTGACGCAATGACAGGGACAGAGGACCTTGGCTGTGAAAAGGCGTCATCGACCCAAATCGCGTCATGTAAAAAGGACCTGCCTGGAGCAAGACAGAAATCGCGTCTATCTGGGCAAAGACGCTGTGCTGAGCGACCAGAGTCACGGGGCGGGGTATCGAGGGTGATCCGGTGATCTTTGCCATGAGCCCGCGTTCTCGTGGCAATAAGGCGGATTCGTGGGTATTGGGAGGGAATACTGCTTGGTCTTTTCCGGCCAGTCGTACCCCGGATCCAGAAGAGACCGAGGGTGAGAGTGACAATGACAGTGGTGACCACTACTGTTATGTCTGTGCTTGGTATCACTGGAGGTGCCGGGTTGCCGCGTGTTTCAGCGTCTATCTGATTTTTCCATATTCAGGTCCTTGGCTTGGACTCGACACGAGGGACCAGCATTCTCCCGCCGTCATCCAGACTGTAACACACCTCCAATATGATTCGACCTCCTACTACCGTTTCTATGCTCCAGGCTCCCGCAACTACTCTCTCCGAGTCCTCTTCCAATATCGAAGAAATCTTCGATGCCGCTCTAAAGTCGTACAAGAAAAAGACCAAGAACGATCTGAAGAAACACGATCTCTTCAAGCAACTCGAAGCCTGCGATTCTCCCGCTGCCATTCTCGCCGTCTTTCAAGCAGCCCGATTTGATTTCTCTCCAACTGCCAGCGACGACCGGTTGAAAAAATGGCTCGTTCCCACCATCAACGTCCTTTATGCCTTCTCTGGGGCGCTAGGCGAGGGCGTCGGTTTAGTAAATATCGACACTTCTGTCAGTGAACACGCTCTGATGTCAATTCGCCAGGTATTCCCACCTGCCAAGCTAGTATTTGCAGGCGTTGGTATTCTCCTCTTGGTGAGTCGTCTCATTTCTTCCCTCGTGCGGGAACCTCTTGTGCTGAGCGTTCTTAGGCAGCAAAAGATGTTACTGCGAGCCAAGACATCCTCGTCGACATCTTCGGACGCATCGAAAGCTTCTTCGTGCGACTCGAGATTTATACCGAGGTCCCGCTGACTCCGGCAATGACGGACAAAATGGTGGAAATCACGGTTGAGATCCTGGGTATCCTTGGGACAGCCACAAAAGAAATGGGACAGAGTCAAGCGAGTAAGTCCGACTGTCGCCTTACGTTGATCAATGCTAATACCAGTTCAGAAAGATTCCTCAAGAAGGTGGCGGGGCGGACGGATCTGGAGGATGGGGTGAAGAAGCTCGACAAACTGACAAGCGAAGAGGTTGTGATGGCGAGTGCGCAGATTCTGAAAGTCACGCACACCGTTGGTAACAAAGTGACGGCGGTTGGCGACGGCGTGAAGGGTGTCAAAAGCGAAGTACAACTTGTAGGCGCCAACGTTAAAGTCATTGACGATAAGGTGCAAACAATAGCTGAAGGTGGGCGAAGTCCGTTTGGCAACTCACCAGCATCACCACTAACCTCTATCGTCTAGACGCAAAGGAAGTGAAAATAATCGTCCAACAGACGACGGACCGCGTAGACGACATGAAACGTTCGTAATCAGTCCCGTCTTCGCTGACAATCGAGTATTTAACACGATCACAGGGAAACAATTACGGGAAAGTCTTAGGAAGTGGCAATCTCCACCGGATCCGTCCACGAATCACAACATCGCCGGTGATCGTCAACATGAGGGAACCGCCGAGTGGTTCTTTGAAAGCAGCCAATTCGAGAAATGGAAGTTGACTGGTTCCCTACTGTGGATCCATGGGAAACGTACGTTTCTTTTACCCGTGGCCTCGCCGCTTCGGTGATCTTATGGACCGCACGTTTCGCAGCGGGTTCCGGGAAGAGCGTCCTGTGGTTCGTCGCCCCTCAAATATTGTAGTATTAAGGCTTCTAATTGTCGAGTAGCTCCGCGATCATCAACAATATCACAACCATGTGCGAGGCCGGATCGGCTTCGATGGCGTATTTTTATTTTGACTTTCGAGATCTCGACAAGAAAGCCCGCCGCAACCTTCTCCCGTCACTCCTCATCCAACTCTCTACACATTCCAATGCCTTTTGCGACATACTCTCTCGTCTCTACGAGACCCACAACGAGGGCGCACGTCAGGCTAGCGACAAAGCTTTAATCCAGTGCCTTAAGGAGATGCTCACGCTTCCAGATCAAGGCCCAGTTTATCTTATCTTGGATGCCCTTGATGAGTGTCCCGACACCTCTGATGTCCCGTCCGCCCGCAAACAAGTCCTTGACCTCGTAAAGGATCTTGTCAGTCTTCGACTTTCTAATCTCAATATCGCTGTCACGAGTCGCCCGGAGGCCGACATCCGCGATGCACTCGAATCACTCGCGTCTCAGACGGTTTCCCTTCAGGATGAACGCGGACAGAAGGAGGATATCGCTGACTACGTCAGATCTGTGGTCTACTCTGAGTCGAGCATATTTATGCGGAGATGGAGGGAAGAAGACAAAGAACTTGTGATTGAGACGCTCTCAGAGAGAGCTGACGGAATGTAAGCGGATATATGGGCGATTATGACTTTGGTTGATGGTGTTTCACAGGTTCCGATGGGTCTTTTGTCAGCTCGAAGTGTTGCAAAAGTGTCTTCCACAGAATGTCCAGCGCGTCCTCAGAGAGCTGCCCAACTCATTAGACGAGACATACGAGCGGATATTGAGGGAGATCGGAAAGGTCAACCCAGATCAAGCTTACCGTCTGTTACAATGTCTCACCATTGCGGCTCGGCCACTTCGTGTTGATGAACTCGCAGAAGTTCTTGCGCTCGACTTCGATGGAGCCAAGGCAGGAATACCCGTGCTGAACTCAGCTTGGCGATGGGATGACAAGCAACAAGGTGTCCTGTCTACGTGCTCGAGCTTGATTGTCGTCGTCCGTGACAAGTATTCGGGGACTCGCGTCGTACAATTCGCACATTTCTCGGTGAAGGAGTTCTTGACTTCGGATCGGCTTGCCAACCTAGCAGCAGACATTTCCCAGTTTCATATCCGTCCCGAGCCAGCGCACACGGTCATTGCCCAAGCTTGCTTGGCGATTCTTCTTCGATCTAATTGCAATGATATGGCCGAAAGTGGCTCTCCTCTATCTGACTATGCCGCTCGGCACTGGGTAGACCATGCTCAATTCGAGAGTGTATCATTACATGTAGAAGATGGGATGAGAAGCCTTTTTGATCCTACCGAACCATATTTCCCAGCATGGCTCAAGTCGTTTAACATCGACAAACCATGGGATTCTTTCGTAGGGCGTCATCTGCGCAGAGCGCGCTGGAACGACGACTCTGATCTTTCCGCGGGACCCAATTCACCGAACGAATCCTATGCCCCGTCGTGCCTATACTACGCCGCGTTGTGCGGATTTCGTGACCTAACGAAGCATCTCATCGTCGAATATCCGCAGCATGTAAATGCTAGGGTTGGTCTTAACGAGAGTCCGCTGGCGGCAGCACTGAGCAACAAACACATTCAAGTTGCAGAGCTGCTGCACCAGCACGACGCGGTCCTCCATATTAGTCACAGCAGTCATACTCTCCTGCACGCTGCATCGGAGGACGGGTTGATGGATGTCACAAAATGGCTACTCAGTATCGGCGCAAATGCGAATGCGCAACTAGACAATCATACGACTCCACTCCACTTGGCAGCGGCGAATGGACACCTAGAAGTTGTTCGAACCCTACTAGGACACGGTGTAGATGTCAAGGTCGCTACGAGGGACACCCGTACTCCGTTGCGTGAAGCATCACGATGTGGTCGCGTCGATATGGTGCGGTTATTGATCCCGAACGGGGCAGATGTCAACGCACGCGACCAGAGCCACAAGACACCTTTGCATCTCGCGTCGTGGTCGTCGTCATTGTCGTCGAAGGACGTTGTACAGGCATTGATCCTGAACGGGGCAGATGTCAACGCACGCGACCAGAGCCACAAGACACCTTTGCATCTCGCGTCGTCGTGGTGGTGGTGGTGGTCGAAGGACGTTGTACAGGCATTGATCCTGAACGGGGCAGATGTCAACGCATGCGACCAGAGCCACAAGACACCTTTGCATCTCGCGTCGTCGTCGTCGTCGTCGTCGTCGAAGGACGTTGTACAGGCATTGATCCTGAACGGGGCAGATGTCAACGCACGCGACCAGAGCCACAAGACACCTTTGCATCTCGCGTCGTCGGAGGAGGAGTCGTCGTCGAAGGACGTTGTACAGGCATTGATCCTGAACGGGGCAGATGTCAACGCACGCGACCAGAGCCACTCGACACCTTTGCATCTCGCGTTGTCGAAGGACGTTGTACAGGCATTGATCCTGAACGGGGCAGATGTCAACGCACGCGACCAGAGCCACTCGACACCTTTGCATCTCGCGTCGTGGTCGTCGTCGTGGTCGTCGAAGGACGTTGTACAGGCATTGATCCTGAACGGGGCAGATGTCAACGCACGCGACCAGAGCCACAAGACACCTTTGCATCTCGCGTCGTGGTCGTCGTCATTGTCGTCGAAGGACGTTGTACAGGCATTGATCCTGAACGGGGCAGATGTCAACGCACGCGACCAGAGCCACAAGACACCTTTGCATCTCGCGTCGTCGTCGTCGTCGTGGTCGTCGAAGGACGTTGTACAGGCATTGATCCTGAACGGGGCAGATGTCAACGCACGCGACCAGAGCCACTCGACACCTTTGCATCTCGCGTCGTCGTTGTCGTTGTCGTGGTCGTCGTCGAAGGACGTTGTACAGGCATTGATCCTGAACGGGGCAGATGTCAATGCACGCGACCAGAGCCACTCGACACCTTTGCATCTCGCGTCGTCGTCGTCGTGGTCGTCGTCGATGGACGTTGTACAGGCATTGATCCTGAACGGGGCAGATGTCAACGCACGCGACCAGAGCCACAAGACACCTTTGCATCTCGCGTTGTCGAAGGACGTTGTACAGGCATTGATCCTGAACGGGGCAGATGTCAACGCACGCGACCAGAGCCACAAGACACCTTTGCATCTCGCGTCGTCGAAGGCGTCGAATGATGTTGTACAAACATTGATCTTGAACGGGGCAGATGTCAACGCACGCGATCAGAGCCACAAGACACCTTTGCACCTGTTATTTGGCATGGAATTAGGTCGGAGTGGATCTGATACCATTTCCTTACGCCTGCTACTTGAAAACGGTGCAGACGTGGATGCAGTGGATCATCAAGCCCAGACTCCGTTCCAGGTTGCTTCGTCGGGGGGATATCACGAGATGGCACAGTTGCTATTAGATCATCGCGCCAGTGTCGAACAGAATAGAATGTAACACTCCATCTATAGTACCTACCCATGTCTTGTACTTTATCGATTCCGAGCCAGACACCTGTTGATATCGATTAGCTTTCGTGATGCCAATATGGATTCGTGGTACATTGAGCTTTCTCAAAGCGGTGTTCTCGATTTGTCTGAGATCGCTTTTCGTGGCATGAACCGGGCTAGAAGTTTGCTCCAATACTACGAAGCAAGGTCACAAACGGGTCAGCTCCTGGAGCGCGCGTCCGAGTCGACGAGGGCCGGAAGCGGAGGCCGTATCACCGCATCTGCTTACTTCCATCAGAATCTCCGCTCATTTTTTGCCTCAGAACGGCGGATTATGAGAACATGCACTGACCGTTGTGATGCACATAACAACTAAGGGGATATAAAGTATTTTAAATCGAGGCAGCCAGACAACCAAAATGGATATACAGGTAATAATAGTCGTTTGTTAATTCTACCACCTACTACCGACTCATTTTTTAAATACCAATTCGATGTCGATGACCACGTCTATGCCGGGGTGCCAATGGCGAACGCGGCACCGATAGCACGCTCCACCTCCTCCGGCGTGATCCTCGTCGCCATCTCCTCCGTCTGAGTAGACGGTACAGGTACCACATACTCCCCGGGCCAGATCCCGTCGTCTGCATCTGCGTCCGCATCAGCATCGCCGCCCTCACCAAGATTTCCATCGTCGTCATCGTCGTCCAACGGCGTCAACGACTCAGACCGTCGCCGTCGCCGCCTCCGCGCCACCAACAACGGCTCTAGGCTCCCGACAAAGAACTGAATCCGCTTACCCCGGCGTCCCCGGCGCGCCGTCTTCCCCTTCCCCTTCGTCTCTTTTTTCTTCTGCTGCTCCGGCTGGTCATGGTCGGGATCCGGAAGGGACACGAGCCGCCCCCACGTCTTGCGCGGCTTCCCAATAAACGCATGCTGGCGTCTTTGCTGTTCCTGCGTGGGTTCGGGTATCGAGCTGGCGGTAAAACTGGCGGGCGCACTAGGGGTGGTAGTAGCAGCGGCAGGGGAGGCCGTGGGTTGCGAGACGGGCACGATGCGGGCTTTATTGCCTTGCAAGAACGCACTGCCGAGCGGCTCGCCAGATACCGTGAACACTGCCGTCGCGCTCCAGCTCCCGTCAAAGACCTCTGCATCCGTGGTTGACGTCGTCATCATCATCACAGGCTTCTTCGTCGTCTTCTTCACTGCCGGCACCGTCGCAAGATTTTGGCTTTTGCTCTTCTTTGCGGGGGTCGGCGCGGCGCTATGGGTGCCACCTTGGCGCGCGATCCAACTGCGCCACCCGCCATCACGTTCGGGGGATGTACGCCTCTCCGCGCCTCCGTGAGCAAAGCGAGCAATTGCAATAGTTGCAATAGTTGCAACAAGCCGGACACTCGAAGTCTTCCGCGGAACGATCGAACGTCAACTGGGGGTACCTACGCTCCAAGTGAGTCAGAAATATGTATTGTATGTGAGGAGACGCGTACCGTTTCTCGATGCAGCGATCGCATAACAGGTTGCGGCATCGCATTTCCGTCGATGCCTTGATCAACGTACAACGCATCTTGGGTCGGCGTGTCGTGCTTCTACAATGGTGGCAGAACGTTAGCCCTCCTGTGAGCACGCCTGATGACAACGATGCCTGGGTGCGTTTCTTGCGACGGGCATTTGCAAAAACCGGCGCAGATATTGCGTGCGCGAGCGGACCATCGTCGTCGTCGCCTTCATCATCGCTGTCGTCGCTATGCCCGACCTCAGCTTCGTCTGCAAGTTCCAGCTCTTCCTCCGCATCCTCGAACCAGCGACACTCTCCGACAACTCGACGACGCCGTCCACATCCATCGCTCGACCCTTGACCTTGCCTTTGCCCTTGCTCAATCCCGACGGCGGCATAAAGTCGTCGTCACTCGTGTTCTCAAACAACATGCCCATGACGTCTTCCTCTTCCTCGTTGTCTTCGTCCGTCGCGCGCGAGGGCTGCACGCCGTCAAATCCACGAACTGGCGAGCTCGGGTCGTCTCCGAGCCTTTCAGGGCTGAGGTTGCCGCCCCCACCAAGCACGGACGGGTCGATCGTCCCGTTACCAGCGTATTCGCCGACGCCTGTGTCTGTGCTGGCACCTGCACCACCGAAGACGTTCCCGGCGTGCCACTCGATCGATCCTTCGCCGCCGCGATTCGGGGAAGCTAGGTTAAAGCTCAGGCCTTGGGTTGGGCTCGTGAGAGCGCGGCCTACGTCCACGCCAGCGCCAGGGCTATGGTCGACACCGTCGTGCTCGGGTACCACAAAGCCAAGCATGGGCCTGTCTGGATGGCCGTGGGTACCCGCGGTGCGCAGCAGTGGCGGTGGGGGGTGCGGAGGCACGACATCGTCTTCGACCCCATGCGCGTCCGCGGGGCCGGCCTCGAGGTCCATAGAGACGTCGAGGTCGAGGTCGAGATCCAGACTCGCGTCCTGCAGATCATCGGGATCGGTTGCGGAGGCAGAGTTGGTGGTGATGGCACAAGCGCCGCTGTCCGAGACGGGGAAGGTTCGGCAGCGGGAGAAGTTGCGAGGAGACCGTGCGCGCCGACCGCGCCCCCCTCATAGCAAAAACCCTGCCGGATCGCATACTGTTGCGTCTCTTGCAACTTGCGCGCGGGATCTGGAGGATCGGGCGACGAGTGCAGGTGACTTAGAGCACGTGGGGGGATCGCGATTTCCGTGCGTGCAGGTTCGGGCAGGATCGTCAGCGGGAGGCCTGCGAGCGAGTTGACCTCTGGGGGTGTGATGGGCGAGGACTGCTCCTGCGGGGGCGGGGTCGACTCGGGCGTGGACGTGTGAATAGATATAGACGTGCGTATGGCGGGCGGGGTTGACGTGTGACTCTGCTGGGTAGAACGGCGGGGCTTACGTCTAGGCTGTGGTCGGGTAGGCCGGTGTGACTGCGGCTGGGCCTTGGGTACGCGCCGTTGTTTGCGCGGCGCATCAACGAGGATCTCAATTTCAGAGTCGTCAGAGTCGCCTTGGTCTTGTTCATCTACCACGCGTCGTCGTTATCTGCGTGGACTGCTGGTTGGTGTGTGCAGATGACGTTTCCCCTTTCTACGCGGCGACATAGCCTGCGCACGCGCGTGCGTACGAGCGCACTTCGTTGGCAACGGAATGACAACCTGCACGCTTGCGCTGCCATTTGAAGCCCCAGCGCGTGTCTCCTTTGCAGACCGGCGCGTAGTAGTCGCCGCTGGTGCTGACGCCGACGCCACCACGTTAGGATTTGTTGAGATGTGTGTGAATGCCGCAGTTAATGCCTGGTCGAGGGGCGTGGGGATCTTGGACTGGTCGCTTTCTTCCTCTTCGTCGTCCTCATCGTCCACCACTACTACCGTCTCTTTACCGCCTTCTTTGTCTTCCTCCCGCGAGGTCCCGTGCTGCTAGCTCCGGGCCAGTTGTTCTCGAATGCAACTTGCGGCACGTGCACGAATTCCTTCGAGTCCGCATTGTCCACTGCCCACGCCTTCCCCTTGGCTGCTGTCTGGCGCTGGCGTGTGCGGGACCGTTGCTTGACCGGCATATGGTCTGACTTGAGTGCGCTGGGCGGGAGGGGCGGTACGAGGACACACGCCATCAGCTGCACCTGTCCCCTCTGTTTCTTGGTCTTGTGCGGACTGCGCCGAGGAGGAGGTCGTGAGGAGGAGGAAGAGGAGTCGATGGATATGATGTCCAGCGGGTCATGGTCCCTGTCTCTGTCACGTTGGCGGATGGAGGCTCAGACGGAGTGCTTTTGGAGGAGGGGGAGGGGGAGGGGGGGACGAGGGGCGTCTTTGACATGTGGCGTGAGGGTACACGGGATTGCGAGGACGTAGAGGGCCTGGAGGCACCCACAAAAACAGGAGAGGGCTGACTCTGTCGCACGGCGTATGTGATTCGCCTGCTCCAGCCGACAGTGGCAATTACCGTGACGATAATGACTTTACCAGTGAAGGTAGTGAAGATTATCAACATCCCACACGGGTCTCAGTGTAGCCACGGTTTGCATGAGAGATCTATAGACGTGGTGCCATCGAGGGTAATGCAGAAACCAGAAGACGTGCCGGCCCGTGTTACCGTGCGTTGTTTCAGCGTCTCTTCAGTGTCTTCTTCCATTTGGGTTTGTCGACAAGGCACAGCATTCTCCCACTCACTGTTAGCATACCCTCTACATGGCTCAACCTCCCGCTCCCGTTTCCATGCCCCGGGCACCCGCAACTCCACCCTCTGAGTCCTCTTCCAATATCGAACGCATCTTCGACGCCGCTCTCAAATCGTACAATAAAAAGACCAAGAACGATTAAGAAGCACGATCTTTTTAAATAACTGGAAACACGCAATGCTCCCGCTGCCATTCTGGCCGTGTTTCAGGCCTCCCAGTTTGATCCCTCTCGGACTGCTGGCGATGACAGGTTGAAAAAATGGCTTGTTCCAACCATCGACGTTCTTTATGCCCACCCGCGGGCACGGGCCCATCCCCGAGGTCCATAGAGATATCGAGTTTGAGGTCGAGATCCAAACTCGTATCCTGCAGATCATCGGGATCGGTTGCAGTTGCGGGGGCAGGGTTGGTGGTGGTGGCACAAGCGCCGGTGTCCGAGGTGGGGGTAGGTTCGGCAGCAGCAGGAGAAGTTGCGAGGAGACCGTGCGCGCCAACCGCGGCCCCCTCATAGTAAAAACCCTGCCGGATCGCGTACTGCTGCGTCTCTTGCAATTTGCGCGCGGGATCTGGAGGATCGGGCGACGAATGCAGGGTGATTGGTGAAGACTGTTCCTGCGGGGGCGCCGTCGACTCGGGCGTGGACGTGTGAATAGAGATGGACGTGTGGATGGCAGTCGGGGTTGACGCGTTGACGTGCGATGCTGCTGGGTTGAACGGCGGGGCTTATGTCTAGGCTGCGGTCGGGCAGACGGTTGTGATTGAGGCTTGGACTTGGATACGCGCTGTTGTTCCCGCGGTGCATCGACGATGATCTCGATTTTGGAGTCGTCAGAGTCGTCATGGTCCTGCTCGTCCACCAAGCGTCGTCGTGTTCTGCGTGGACTGTTCGGCGTGTGCGGATGGTGTCTCCCTTTTCTACGCGGCGACACAGCCTGCGCACTGCGCGCATTTCGTCGGCAACGGGATCACAACCTTCACGTTCGTGCTATCACTTGAAGCCTCAGCGCGTGTCTCCTTTGCCAATCGGCGCGTAGTAGTCGCTGCCGGTGCTGACGCCGACGCCATCACGTTAGGATTCGTTGAGTTGTGTGTGAATGCCGCAGCTAACGCCTGGTCGAGGAGCGTGGGGATCTTGGGCTTGTCACTTTCCTCCTCTTCGTCGTCCTCATCGTGCACTACTACCACCGTCTCCTTTGCCGCCTTCTTCGTCATTTTCCCACTAGGTCCCATGCTGCCAGCTCCCGGCCAGTTGATCTCAAACGCAACTTGCAACACGTACACGAATTCCATCGAGCCCGAATTGCCCCCCGCCCGCGCTTTCCACTTGGCGGCTGTCTGGCGCTGGCATGCGGGACCGTTGCTTAACCGGTCTATGAATTGCCGGCGCGGGAGGGAGGGGCGGTACGAGGACGTAGGCCGCCAGGTGCACCTGTCCCCTCTGTTTCTTGGTCTTGCGCGGGCTGCACAGAAGAGGTGATGATCGTGAAGAGGAAGGTGTCATGAATATGACATCAAGCGCGCCATGGTCTCGGTCTCTGTCACAATGGCGGGGGGAGATTCGGACGAAGTGCTCTCGGAGGGGGGTGGGAGGAAGATGGGCATCTTTGAGATGCGGCGTGAGGATACACGGGATTGCGAGGACGAGGAGCGCCTGGAGGCACCCGCAGGAGTAGGAGGAGGTTGGCCCTGTCGCGCGGCGTATGCATGCGCACAGAATGGGCAGAGTGGAAGGGACATACCCGAACGTCCGCTACAACGCGCATCTCTACGTCGCCGTCCGTACGTTTTCGTGCTGGCTCGGTTGGTCGTCGCTCTTAGTATGAGACACCGGCGTGGCGGGGTCGTCGCCGGGACCAGTAGCAGAGATCGCCATCATGTTGCTTTCCCGTTCCGGCGGCGACGATCCGGATGGCGGGGTGAAAGGCAAGGATGAAACCGACGAGGAGGTCGACGCAATGACAGGGACAGGGTACCTTGGCTGTGAAAAAGGCGTTATGGACCCAAATCGCGTCGTGTAAAAAAGAACCTGCCTGGAGCAAGTCAAAGGTCGCGTCTATATGGGCAAAGACGCTTGGCTGAGCGACCAGAGCAGGGACCGGATCGAGGGTGATCTTTGCCATGAGCCCGCGTTCTTGTGGCGATATGGGCATTGGGAGGGAACGGCGCGTGATCGTGGGATTGGCCTGCCAATGGAAGTGACCGCCGAGAGTGATACGAGCAATCGACGTGCAATGGGCCTCAGTGAATAAGCACTCTGTATCTCCTGCCAGTGCGTGTAGTGCAAAGTGAGGAGGGGATCGGAACGGGAAGTACCGGCCCATGTTACCGCGTGTTTCAGCGTCTATCTGATTTTCCATATTCAGGTCCTTGGCTTGGGCTCGACACGAGGCACAAGCATTCTCCCGTCGTTGTCCACCAGACTGTTACACACACCTCCAACATGACTCAACCTCCCACTCCCGTTTCCATAACCCATGCTCCCGCAACTACTCTCTCCGAGTCCTCTTCCAATATCGAAAGCATCTTTGACGCCGCTCTAGAGTCGTACAAGAAAAAGACCAAGAACGATCTTAAGAACCACGATCTCTTCAAACAACTCGAAGCCTGCGATTCTCCCGCTGCCATTCTCGCCGTCCTTCAAGCAGCCCGATTTGATTTCTCTCCGACTGCCAGCGATGACAGGTTGAAAAAATGGCTCGTTCCCACCATCAACGTCCTTTATGCCTTCTCTGGGGCGTTAGGCGAAGGCGTCGGTTTAGTAAATATCGACTCTTCTGTCAGTGAACACGCTCTGATGTCAATTCTCCAGGTATTCTCGCCTGCTAAAGTAGTATTTGCAGGCGTTGGTGTTCTCCTCTTGGTGAGTTGCTTCGTTTCTTCCCTCGTGTGGAACTTCTGGTGCTGAGCGTTCTTAGGCAGCTAAAGATGTTACCGCGAGCCAAGACATCCTCGTCGACATCTTCGGACGCATCGAAAGTTTCTTCGTCCGGCTCGAGAACTATACCGAGGTCCCACTGACACCGGCAATGACGGACAAAATGGTGCAAATCACGGTTGAGATCCTAGATATCCTTGCGACGGCCACAAAGGAAATGCAACAGAGTCGAGCAAGTAAGTCTGACCATCGCCTTACGTTGATCGATGCTAATACTAGTTCAGAGAAATTTGTCAAGAAGGTGGCGGGGTGGACGGATCTGGAGGACGGGCTGAAGAAACTCGTCAAACTGACGGACGAAGAGGTTGCGATGGCGAGTGCGCAGATTCTGAAGGCCACGCACACCATCGGTAACAAAGTGACGGCGGTTGGCGACGGCGTGAAGGGTGTCGACGTGAAAGTGCAGGTTGTCAACGACAACGTCAAAGCGGTTGACGATAAGGTGCAAACAATAGCTGAAGGTGGGCGAAGTCTGTTTGGAAACTCACCAGCGTCACCACTAACTTCTATCATCTAGACGCAACGGAAGTGAAAATAATCATTCGACAGACGACGGATCAGATAGACGACGTGAAACGTTCGTAATCAGTCCCGTCTTCGCTGACAAGTATTTAACACGATCACAGAGAACCAATTACGGGAAAGCCTTAGGAAATGGCAATCTCCACCGGATCCGTCCACGAATCACAACATCGCCGGTGATCGTCAACATGAGGGAACCGCGGAGTGGTTCCTTGACAGCGACCAATTCGAAAACTGGAAAGTGACTGGGTCCCTGCTGTGGATTCATGGGAAACGTACGTTTCTGTGACTTCGCCTCTTCGGCGATCTTATGAACCACACGTTTCGCAGCGGGCTCCGGGAAGAGCGTCCTATGGTTCGTCGCTCCTCAAATCTTGCAGTATTTCGAAACTTATGATTGTTGAGTAGCTCCGCAATCATCAACGAGGTCACAACCATGTGCAAGGCCGGATCCGCTTCGATGGCGTATTTTTATTTTGACTTTCGAGATGTCGACAAGCAAGCCCGCCGCAACCTTCTCCCGTCACTCCTCATACAACTCTCTACTCGTTCCGATGCCTTTTGCGACGTATTCTCCCGTCTCTACGAGACACACGACAAAGGCGCGCACCAGCCTAACGAAGAAGCTCTTATCCAGTGCCTTGAGGAGATGCTCACGCTTCCAAATCAAGGCCCAGTTTATCTTGTCATAGATGCCCTTGATGAGTGTCCCGACACGTCCGATGTCCCATCTCCCCGCGAACAGGTCCTTGACCTCGTAACGGACCTTGTCGACCTTCGGCTTCCTAGCCTTCGTATCTGTGTTACCAGTCGTCCGGAGGCTGACATCCGTGAGGCACTTGAGTCACTCGCGTCTCAGACGGTTTCCCTTCAAGACGAAGTCGGGCAGAAGAATGATATCGCCTCCTACGTGAGATCTGTGGTCTACTCTGGGTCGGGTAAATTTATGCGGAGATGGAGGAAAGAGGACAAAGAGCATGTGATTGAGACGCTCTCCGAAAGAGCTGACGGAATGTAAGGCATATGCGGGTGATTATAACGCTGGTTGATGGTGTTTCACAGGTTCCGATGGGTCTTTTGTCAGCTGGAAGTGTTGCGAAATTGCCTTCAACAGAATGTCCGGCGCGTCCTTAGAGAACTGCCGGAATCTTTGGACGAGACATACGAGCGGATATTGAGGGAGATCGGGAAGGTCAACTCAGATCAAGCTTATCGTCTGCTACAATGTCTCACCGTTGCGACTCGGCCACTTCGTGTTGATGAACTCGCAGAAGTTCTTGCGCTCGACTTCGATGGAGCCAAGGGAGGGATACCGGTGCTGAACTCAGATTGGCGATGGGATGACGAGCAACAAGGTGTCCTGTCTACGTGCTCGAGCTTGATCGTCGTCGTCGATGACGAGTATTCGGAGACTCGCGTCGTACAATTCGCACATTTCTCTGTGAAGGAGTTCTTGACTTCGGATCGGCTTGCCAACCTAGCAGCAGACATTTCCCGGTTTCATATCCGTCCTGAGCCAGCGCACACGGTCATTGCCCAAGCTTGCTTGGCGATTCTTCTTCGATCTAATTGCAATGATATGGCCGAAAGTGGCTCTCCTCTATCTGACTATGCCGCTCGGCACTGGGTAGACCATGCCCAATTCGAGAGTGTATCGTTACATGTAGAAGATGGGATGAGAAGCCTTTTTGATCCTACCGAACCATATTTCCCAGCATGGCTCAAGTCGTTTAACATCGACAAACCATGGGATTCTTTCGTAGGGCGTCATCTGCGCAGAGCGCGCTGGAACGACGACTCTGATCTTTCCGCGGGACCCAATTCACCGAACGAATCCTATGCCCCGTCGTGCCTATACTACGCCGCGTTGTGCGGATTTCGTGACCTAACGAAGCATCTCATCGTCGAATATCCGCAGCATGTAAATGCTAGGGTTGGTCTTAACGAGAGTCCGCTGGCGGCAGCACTGAGCAACAAACACATTCAAGTTGCAGAGCTGCTGCACCAGCACGACGCGGTCCTCCATATTAGTCACAGCAGTCATACTCTCCTGCATGCTGCATCGGAGGACGGGTTGATGGATGTCACAAAATGGCTACTCAGTATCGGCGCAAATGCGAATGCGCAACTAGACGATCATACGACTCCACTCCACTTGGCAGCGGCGAATGGACACCTAGAAGTTGTTCAAACCCTACTAGGACACGGTGTAGATGTCAACGTCGCTACGAGGGACACCCGTACTCCGTTGCATGAAGCATCACGATGTGGTCGCGTCGATATGGTGCGGTTATTGATCCTGAAAGGGGCAGATGTCAACGCACGCGACCAGAGCCACTCGACACCTTTGCATCTCGCGTCGTGGTCGTGGGAGTCGTCGCCGTCGAAGGACGTTGTACAGGCATTGATCCTGAACGGGGCAGATGTCAACGCACGCGACCAGAGCCACAAGACACCTTTGCATCTCGCGTCGTCGTGGTCGTGGTCGTCGTCGCCGTGGTCGTCGAAGGACGTTGTACAGGCATTGATCCTGAACGGGGCAGATGTCAACGCACGCGACCAGAGCCACAAGACACCTTTGCATCTCACGTCGTCGTCGCCGTGGTCGTCGAAGGACGTTGTACAGGCATTGATCCTGAACGGGGCAGATGTCAACGCACGCGACCAGAGCCACTCGACACCTTTGCATCTCGCGTCGTGGTCGTCGAAGGACGTTGTACAGGCATTGATCCTGAACGGGGCAGATGTCAACGCACGCGACCAGAGCCACAAGACACCTTTGCATCTCGCGTCGTGGTCGTCGAAGGACGTTGTACAGGCATTGATCCTGAACGGGGCAGATGTCAACGCACGCGACCAGAGCCACTCGACACCTTTGCATCTCGCGTCGTCGAAGGCGTCGAATGATGTTATACAAACATTGATCCTGAACGGGGCAGATGTCAACGCACGCGATCAGAGCCACAAGACACCTTTGCACCTGTTATTTGGCATGGAATTAGATCGGAGTGGATCTGATACCATTTCCTTACGCCTGCTACTTGAAAACGGTGCAGACGTGGATGCAGTGGATCATCAAGCCCAGACTCCGTTCCAGGTTGCTTCGTCGGGGGGATATCACGAGATGGCACAGTTGCTATTAGATCATCGCGCCAGTGTCGAACAGAATAGAATGTAACACTCCATCTATAGTACCTACCTACGTCTTGTACTTTATCGATTCCAAGCCAGACACCTGTTGATATCGATTAGCTTTCGTGATGCTATACCAATATGGACTCGTGGTGTAAATCCAACATTGAGCTTTCTCAAAGCGGTGTTCTCGATTTGTCTGAGATCGCATTTCGTTGCATGAACAGGGCTCGAAGTTTGTTTCAATACTACGAGGCGAGGTCACAACCAGATCGACCCCTGGAGCACGTCGACGGGGGTCGGAAGCGGAGGCCGTATCACCGCAGCGCATCATCTGTTTACTTCCGTCAGAATCTCCGCTCATTTTTGCCTCGGAACGGCGGATGCATTGACCGTTATGACCGTTATGATGCACATGACAACCAAAGCGATATAAGGTATTTTAAACCGAGGGAGCCAGAAAACCAAAATGGATATACAGGTAATAATAGTCGCTTTGTTAATTCTACCACCGGGACCTACGAACCGACTCATTTTGTTTTGTCACATTGACGACAACGATGACGACGACTGTGCCGAGCCGCCAATGGCGAACGCAGCACCGATAGCACGCTCCACCTCCTCCGGCGTGATCCTCGTCGCCATCTCCTCCGTCTGAGTAGACGGTACAGATACCACATACTCCCCGGGCCAGATCCCGTCGTCTGCATCTGGGTCCGCATCAACATCGCCGCCCTCACCAAGATTTCCATCCTCGTTATTATCGTCCAACGACGTCAACGACTCAGACCGTCGCCGTCGCCGCCTCCGCGCCACCAACAACGGCTCTAGGCTGCCGACAAAGAACTGAATCCGCTTACCCCGGCGTCCCCGGCGCGCCATCTTCCCCTTCCCCTTCGTCCTTTTCTTCTGTTGCTCCGGCTCGTCGTGGTCGGGATCCGGAAGGGACACGAGCCGCCCCCACGTCTTGCGCGGTTTCCCAATAAACGCATGCTGGCGTCTTTGCGATTGCTGCTGTTCCTGCGCGGGTTCGGGTATCGAGCTGGAGGTAAAACTGGCGGGCGCACTTGGGGTGGTAGTAGCAGCGGCAGGGGAGGCCGTGGGTTGGGAGACTGGCACGATGCGCGCTTTGTTGCCTTGCAAGAACGCACTGCCGAGCGGTTCGCCAGATACCGTGAACACTGCCGTCGCGCTCCAGCTCCCGTCAAAGACCTCTGCATCCGTGGTTGACGTCGTCATCATCATCACAGGCTTCTTCGTCGTCTTCTTCGCTGCCGGCACCGTCGCAAGATTTTGGCTCTTGCTCTTCTTTGCGGGGGTCGGCGCGGCGCCATGGGAGCCACCTTGGCGCGCGATCCAACTGCGCCACCCGCCATTACGTTCGGAGATGTACGGCTCTCCGCGCTTCCGTGAGCAAAGCGAGCAATTGCAATAGTTGCCACAAGCCGGACACTCGAAGTCCTCCGCGGAACGATCGAACGTCAACTGGGGGTACCTACGATCCAAGAGTCAGAAATATGTATTGTATGTGAGGGGATGCGTACCGGTTCTCGATGCAGCGATCGCAAAATAGGTTGCGGCATGGGGTGTCCGTCGACGCCTTAATCAACGTACAACGCATCTTGGGTCGGCGTGTCGTGCTTCTACAATGGTGACAGAACGTTAGCCCTCCCGTGAGCACGACTGATGACGATGATGCCGCGGTGCGTTTCTTGCGACGGGCATTGGTAAAAACAGGCGCAGATATTGCGGGCGCGCGCGGACCATCGTCATCGTCGCCTTCGTCATCGCTGTCGTCGGTGTGCCCGGCCTCAGCTTCGTCTGCAAGTTCCTTGCGCCAGCTCTTCCTCCGCATCCTCGAACCAGCGGCAGCAGCGACGCTCTCCGACAACTCGACGACGGTGTCCACAATGACCGCTCGACCCTTGCCCTTGCCCTTGCCCTTGCCCAGTCCCGACGGCGGCATAAAGTCGTCGTCGCTCGTGTTCTCGAACAACATGCCCATGACGTCTTCCTCTTCCTCGTTGTCTTCGTCCGTCGCGCGCGAGGGTTGCACGCCGCCGAACCCACGAATCGGCGAGCTCGGATCGTCGCCGAGCCTTTCAGGACTGAGGTTGCCGCCGCCGCCAAGTACAGACGGGTCGATCGTCCCGTTACCAGCGTATTCGCCGGCACCTGTGTCTGTACTGGCACCTGCACCACCGAAAACGTTCCCGGTGCCCCAGTCGATCGATCCTTCACCGCCGCGATTCGGGGAAGTAAGGTTAAAGCTCAAGCCTTGGGTTGGGCTCGTGAGGGCGCGGCCTACCTCCACGCCAGCGCCTGGGCTATGGTCGACACCGTCATGCTCGGGTATCACGAAGCCGAGCATGGGCCCGTCTGGATGGTCGTGGGTACCCGCGGTGCGCAGTAGTGGCGGCGGAGGGTGCGGAGGCACGACATCGTCTTCGACCCCATGCGCGTCCGCGGGGCCGGCCTCGAGGTCCATAGAGACGTCGAGGTCGAGGTCGAGATCCAGACTCGCGTCCTGCAGATCGTCGGGATCGGTTGCAGAGGCAGAGTTGGTGGTGGTGATGGCACAAGCGCCGCTGTCCGAAGCTGGGGAAGGTTCGGCAGCGGGAGAAGTTGCGAGGAGACCGTGCGCGCCGACCGCGGCCCCCTCATAGCAAAAACCCTGCCGGATAGCGTACTGTTGCGTCTCTTGTTTGCGCGCGGGATCCGGAGGATCGGGCGATGAGTGCAGGTGACTGAGAGCACGTGGAGGGATCGCGATCTCCGTGCGTGCAGGTTCGGGCAGGATGGTCAGCGGGAGGCCGGCGAGCGAGTTGACATCTGGGGACGTGATTGGTGATGACTGCTCCTGCGGGGGTGGGGTCGACTCGGGCGTGGACATGTGAATAGATATAGACGTGTGTATGGCGGGCGGGGTTGACGTGCGATGCTGCTGGGTAGAACGGCGGGGCTTACGTCTAGGCGTTGGTCGGGCAGGCGGGTGCGACTGCGGCTGGGCCTTGGGTACGCGCCGTTGTTTGCGCGGCGGATCGACGAGGATCTCAATTTCAGAGTCGTCAGAGTCGTCTTGGTCCTGCTCATCTACCACGCGTCGTCGTTGTCTGCGTGGACTGCTGGTTGGTGTATGCAGATGACGTTTCCCCTTTCTACGCGACGACATAGCCTGCGCACGCGCGTGCGTACGAGCGCGTTTCGGCGGCAACGGAATGACAACCTCCACGCTTGCGCTGCCATTTGAAGCCTCAGCGCGTGTCTCCTTTGCAGACCGGTGCGTAGTAGGCGCCGCCGGTGCCGACGCCGACGCCACCACGTTAGGATTCGTTGAGTTGTGTGTGAATGCCGCAGCTAACGCCTCGTCGAGGGGTGTGGGGAGCTTGGAAGTGTCGCTTTCTTCCTGTTCGTCGTCCTCATCGTCCACCACTACCACCGTCTCCTTTGCCGCCTTCTTCGTTTTCCTCCTGCTAGGTCCCGTGTTGCTAGCTCCGGGCCAGTTGTTCTCGAATGCAACTTGCAGCACGTGCACGAGTTCATTCGAGCCCGCATTGTCCCCTGCCCGCGCTTTCCCCTTGGCTGCTGTCTGGCGCTGGCGTGTGCGGGACCGTTGCTTAACCGACATATAGTCTGACTTGCGCGCGCCGGGCGGGAGGGGCGGGACGAGGACGTACGCCATCAGCTGCCCCTGTCCCCTCTGTTTCTTGGTCTTGCGCGGACTGCGCCGAGGAGGTGGTGGTCGTGAAGAGGAGGAAGAGGAGTCGATGGATATGATGTCCAGCGGATCGTGGTCTCTGTCTCTGTCACGTTGGCGAATGGGAGGCTCAGACGAAGTGCCTTCGGAGGAGGGGGAGGGGAGGAAGAGGGGCGTCTTTGACATGCGGCGTGAGGGTACACGGGATTGCGAGGAGATGGAGCGCCTGGAGGCACCCGCAAAAACAGGAGAGGGCTGACTCTGTCGCACGGCGTATGTACGCGTATAGAAAGGGCAGAAGGGAATGGACATACCTCAAAGTCACGATCGCCCATCTCGACGTCGTTGTCCGTGCTTTCTTGTGATGGGTCTGTTTGGCCGTCGTTCTCACGAGACACCGACGCGGGGTCGTCGCCGGAACCAGTGACGGAGATCGCCGTCATATCGTTTTCCCGTTCCGGGGGCGATGATCTGGACGGCGGGGCGAAAGGCGAGGGGGAGACTGACGAGGGGGCCGACGCGACTGCGGGGACAGGGGACCTTGGCTGTGTGAGAAGAAAAGGGCGTTATCGACCGAAATCGCGTAATGTGAAAAAAGGACCTGCCTGGAGCAAGTCAAAAGTCGCGCTTGGGTTCGGCAGAGACGCGTCGTTGGTCGACCAAAGCCACGCGGCGGGGTCGTCTGGATCGAGGGTGATGTCCTCCATGAGCCCGCGTTCTTGGGGCGATAGGGCGGATTCGTGGGCATTGGGAGGGAATAGACTGTTGGATGACGAGGACGACGCGTTTGGGTGCGTGATCGTGGGATTGGCCTGTTGGTCTCGTGTCAAAGGGGGATGCGTGCAAAGAAAAAGGAAATGTGATGGCCTGTTGATTAGGTCCACGAGGAAATTCGCGGTGTATATCGAGTATCGAAGGCTGGGACGGTCGTGAGGACGCATATATGCGCATATAAAGAGGCTCACCTTGTCGGAGAGTGGATCTAGCGCAGACGTCGAATAGTTTGGATCGGCCATACCTGACACTCGCAAAAGACCGTGTTGTTCCGTTCGCGACCGCGTCTCTTTGCCACCATCAATTGTATTACATAATTATTTATCTATTTAGGGGCCGACGGCAAGAACAAGAGTGCTCCTCTCCTGTTGGCCTCTTTCGCACGCGGACACCTCTAGCTTGCCGTCAAGCAGGAATTGCACCTCGATCGAGGTTCTCCATCGCTTGCCCACCTTCCGTGCCTGCCTCGCCACCAACTCCAATCCGCCCAGAAACTCCTCCTTTTCGATCGTCTTTTCCTTCACCTCGATCTCTTCCTCTTCTTCCTCCTCTTCCTCGTCCTCATCCCTCGGCGGCTTCACCTTGTCGATCTTGATGCCTTCTTTCACCTCCCACACTTCCAGCCCGACGCGCCTCGAGCCCGCTTCCGCGCCCTCGCCAAGGTCGACATCAAGCGCGTATGTACGGCGCGCGGGCACCGTCGTCTCCGCTTGGATGCCCCCGATCCACTGCCCACCAAGGCCCTCCGCGCCCGCCTCGGGGAACAACACCCCGATGGTGCGCGCGGTGGCCTTCACGCCGACGAGCTCGCTCTCGCGTTGAAACGCATTGCGCACGCGATCGTCTGCGCCGTTGATCTCCGCGAGCAGACGGGCCTGCAGCGCCGCGCCGCGAGCCAGGACCGTCGTCGGGTCGCCGATCCCGCCGCCCGCGACGGTGCCCGTAACGAACGGCGTGAGCGCGTCCTCGCGGAGGTGCACCGCGAGCGCGGCGTCGAGCCCGGGGAGGCACGCGCTGCCTCCCGCGTACACCACCTCGTCGACGTGGATCCAGTCGAGTCCTGCGCGCTGTAGCAACTCGCCCGCACGCGCGACCACGCCGCCGTAGATTGGCGCCGCCTCCATGTCGAATCGCAGTCGGTTGATGCTTCCCGTGTAGTCCAGCCCGTCTTTGAGTGACTCGACCGCGCAAGTCGCCGCGCTGCCGCCGACGCCGCCGACGGATGCCGCGATCGTGCGTTTGGTGTGCAGTAGCGCGAGCCGGAGACGCGCCTCGGCGCGCATGTCCAGCGCCTCGCTCGCCGGGGCGACCTTGAGCGGCACGCTCGTCTTTTTCGTGAAATCCTTGGCGAAGAACTTGAGCAGCCGCTCGTCGATCGCGTCCCCGCCAAGATCGGCGTGGTATGCCGGCGGTGCTAGGTGGTGGAACAAGCCCTGGCGCACGGCCAACAGGGACAGCACAAGCGATGACGCGCCGAGGTCGACTACGAGCTGCGTGCGGTCTGGACGTGCATCGGTTGTCTCCGACGCACCGTCGCTCGCGTTGGTAGCAGCGCAAAGCGCCGCGGCGCCGGAGTCTTCGAGTAGCTGCAGCACGCGGATTCCTGCGGCCTCTGCGGCCTCTTGCAAAGCATCGAGTTGCTCCGGCGCGAACCAGCCCGGCGCGGTGAGCACGGCCCCATCGACCCTTTTGCCAAGGAAATCCTCTGCGGACTGCAGGAGCGAGCGTAGGAAGAGTGTCGTCACATCCGCAGGCGTGAGCACGCGCTCGGCAGGGATAGGCTCAGAGCGCGGCGTGGCAACTTGAGAGGCGGCAGGCGTATTGGTTCTGGTGGCGAGCGCCGATGCGGCTGGGGAAAGTGGGGACGGGGCAGGTTGCAAGACCTGCACCTTGTATGCGGGTGTGTCTGGAAGATCTGGGTGCTGGATGACCGGTGCAGAGGATGTCGGGCGGTCTTTTGGGAGTTCAGAAAATCTGGCATGGGATATCAGACGATGAGGTGGATATATAGTAAACAAGACGCACTTTTTTCCTAGCAAATTCCGGAATCCGATGATAGTGTTTGCACTATTTTTTACAAGATGTGGTTTTGCCTCGTTGCCGATATACTGTTCAAAAAGACAAATTAGTATAGCTGAAAAATAGAGGATATTTGAGAACGTGCAGTTTCTTCACCGTGGAAAGAGACGGCACAGGCTATCTGGCGTTCGCCATCTTCGTTCGCAATACAGTCAGCGAGTCCCTCCTAGAGACTTTTGTTTATAAAAAGGTATGAAATGAAGGACAGAGAACGGCAGACTTTTGTGATGACTGCGATGGACGCAAAAGAATTGCCAAAGTTTATTCCGACGATTGTTTGCGAGGATAGTATCTCTATGGGGCCTCCGTTTGGAATCTGGCCGTTGAGAGCCATTTTGATGGTGGGTATTCGGTTTGGTGGGCAGACAAGTCGGTACGGCCGATGCCGAGGGTGATGATCAGATGAGATCCGATTGTGGGATCTAATCACACACCTTTCACCCCGATGGCAACCAACATTATCGACGAGATCATTAAATTGAAGCCGCCGACTCCGTCACAGTCTGTACATCGTGAAGAATGCACTCAGTGCTTTGATAATCAGGTTTGCCGTCTCTCATTGGCACCCCGCTTGACTCACACACCCACAGGACACTCTGTAATCGATGATGGTCTATACAGCACTGCAAGCAGCACAGTGACTTCGATCTGTCCAAGTACAAGCAATCCAGGTCGACGACCGAACCCGCGTAGTGACGACGGCTTCCTCTTTCTCTGTACTCACACTTCCAATTGATCCCGACTCTCGCCCCGATTGGCTTTGGACGAAAAGAACCTTTCCTTTTCGCTTGTGCATTTCCCCCTCCGGTTCTCTTCTCCGTATGTGGAAGATTGTGGGTGTTCCGGGGCGCGTACATTGTCACAAAACACGACATGGCAGGGGCTCGTACCTCTGGCGGCTACAGTCGATGCCGATATCTGATTATGCTGCACGCTTACTCAAACGTCTCGCGATTCATGGGACACTTGTGATTTGGCAGGTGTTTGGAGCTCGCCAAACATACAAGGGTTGGTATGTTTGTCGCCGTCTAGCTCCCTCTGAGTAGGTGCCCTCTAGTTTGAGTTAATTTTCTCGGACTATGTACCTTCGCTCGGCGCATGCGTTCTCTCACGTATTTACCTGTATCACTTTCTCTCGTAGCCACGACCAAAGACCGGCTTTGTACAGGAGATGGAAGGAGTCACAGAAAAAACCAAAGACGAGAGACGTGTTTGCAATTCCTTGACATAAAGGTCGTTAGTTACGGGTATGATTAGGAAAAAGAAACGAACCTAGGCCACGTCGGCGAGGAATTCTTGAAGGTTGTCAAAATACAAATTGGCACCAGGAAACTCCTCCTTGACGAGATCCCAGACCCACACAAAGAGAGTGGCGAAGGTGATGTCGGAGCCATCCGTTCCCTTGTTCGTCCCGCCAGTGAGCAACGCAACAAACTCGCCGAGGGCGGAGACGATGAGAGACCCTGAATCACCTCCTTTGGAGAAGGTGCCGGAGTCGTGCTCGTGAGAAAATATGGGCATCTCGAGCGACTCCACATTGCCGGTGGTGAAGTAGTTGCGGACAAAAGACATAAACCCGGTCAGCGTGCCGACGGTGGTGTTGGTAGTGAAGCCGCGCTTGAGAACGCGACGAATGCGATCACCTTGGAGGTTCAAGGTATTGGGGTTGTTGACCTGATCGGCGGTGAGCATGCCTCTGAGAGGAAGGAGACCATCGTCGGGGTACTTGAACTCTGATGGGACGTCGATACGTTCGTATATCAACGCTTTGAGCTTCGAAGCGGACAACTCCGGACCTGGAAGAGAGACGTACATTTCAGATCAGCGGCATTCAATGAAAATAGACTAGCACCGCACCAAGGCTTAGGACGTTGCCGATCATGTGCTTAAACTTCTCCTTATACAGTTCAATGACGCATAGGTCGCAGGTATAGCGGTGAGGGTGAGGAGCAACACCCGCACCGATGGGGGGAGCCCAGCGGACGAACCCAATGACTCGGTCATTGGACTTGCTCCACCTCTTCTTGATGTCGACAAAGAACTTCTTGAGATTGTCGATCTTGATGCGTGTCTTGGCAAGCATGGCCTCGTTCTCGTCCAGCCTGGTCTGCGACTCTTGGACGTTGATTCCATCCTGCACCCTAGTTCTGAGCGTCTTGATTTTCCTCTCAAGAGGATCGACCGAGTCAATGTGCGTGCCAATTAGGGCCTGGATGGAGACCAGGTAGTTTGTGAACGCAGGCGCCCCCATCACAAGGACCTCCTTCTTGGGTGCAGATTCTGACGAGGGGCTGGAGTCAGAAAAGCTCTTGAATTCTCAAGGGTGTCAAGTAAAAACGTACCGTGGTACTTATATAACTCGTTATCCCCGTTGGGCAAGAAGACATTGTGACGGACAGTGATGGCGTAGAGCTTGTCGCCGACGTGGAAGTAGGGACCAAGAGTACCCTGCATAGTAGTTCTACGACCAGCAATGGGAAGACTGAGGGGAACAGAGACGTTGTCAATGACGTCCTTAAGTGGGTCACCGTCTTCAACAGGGGGGAAAAGGGCTGGACCATGACCGGGCAAGGTCTTGTAGACCGACTCACGATAGGCGATGTCGACGTTCTGGACCTGGACTGAGTCGAGGAAGGCACGGATGTCCTTGGATGACTCGTGCGCAGCGGCACCGGTGAGAGTCTTGGGCAAGACGCCGATCCAGATGGTAGGGTTGGTGTAGTGACGTTCTCCGTCCTCGACGGGCTGGATGGGTGGGATATCATCGTAGGTGATGTCTTCCTCTTCCTTGGCGTCGTCGTCGTCGTCATCCTCCTCCTCCTCGATCTCCTGGTCAGCCTTCTTGTTAAGCCACGTAAAACGAACAAAATCGACAGATGAGACTCTAATGCTCTTTTGGTTGAGCAACTCCACAACCTTGGAACAAACATTGGTGAAGAAATTGTTGCGTAACGAGAAGGACACGCACCCGGTCGCGAACCCTGTCCCACATTCCATTCTGACCGAACTCGTGACTATCTGGAACGTCAACAATCCTCATGAGGCGCTTGTACGCCTCGGGGCCATGGGGTTCCTCGAATTTGTCGTCAGAGGTCCTATAAATGAGCTTGGGCCCGCGTCCCTTTGGACCCACACCGGCATAGTAGAGATTCGCCTCAATCTTGGGAACTTCGTAGGGGGTGGATTCGATTCTGGTGGCACTAGAGACGCTATCGTCGCTGGACCACAAGCTATCATCAGAGTCACCACTCTCCTCAGAGGATAAGGCGGCGTGCTCGCGTGCTTTTTCGGAGCACTGGTGATCGAACTCTGGAGTCTTAACGTAGTCCTCGAGGTTGGGCTCAATGAGAACATCAACGTCCGCTAAGCAAAGAATACAAGTATATTAGTACAGACGAAGAGCAAACAAAACGTAAAAAAAAGACGCGCTGTTGGGGTTGAGGGGATCGTTTTCAATTGGGGAAGGGAGAAAAGGTGAAGCATCAGCCTTGGTGTCAGCCCAAGGCGGGTCGGCCTTGGTGTCGGCCTTGGTGTCAGCCTTGGCGTCAGCTAGGGTGAGGATCTTCTGAGTTATCAACCTTTGAAATTCCGCCATCAGGCTATTGAGCCTCTTTAACGCGTCCTCAATATCTGTTCTTCCCAATAGTTTCATAGCAAATATTTCTGAGATAACATAACATCGGTGAAGTGTGAAGTATATTTTGCTGAAATGGCGCACTTGCTCGTCGTCGTTTCATTTCCTTGGTTGCGATAGAGAGGATAGAGAGTAGCTCGAGATCGATCTTCACGAGCACCTCTGCCAAGACCTCTGCCATTTCCGTGGTCAGCGAAATTTTAGTATAAACCTCAAGGTGCTTGAAAAAGCTCTCGATGCACTCAAAGAGGGCGATGATATTATTGTGACTTGCTCTGGCATCCTTCGCCACCTATAAATTTCGGCGTTAGATGGAGGAGGTTCACGGAAAGGAATAGAAAGAACTCGGACAGCGAGGAGGACACCAATTCCAGTAAAGATGACTTTCGTGGGAGAGAACGCCTTTAAAAGTAAACATTATAGTTCACTTCATGAATTAGATTCATGATAAGTACCAGGCTAATGTCGTCACCAAGTGCCCCCAAAAAGGTGTAGAGTACATGAACCAATGGACCGATCCACTTCATCAACTTCTGATCGTCAGATCGCCCGAAGGTCTTGGCTTGGTCCCGAAGTACGTCCAGGACGCCATCGACGGACTCGCAGGCTTGCAGCTCAGCAGCAAGCCAGTGGTCTAGAAGATCATCTCCGGTCATCTTCCGGTACTCGGCCAAAGCGGCATCGAGCATAGATGGGCGCTTGGATAGGGGGAGCGAGTATAGGGCAGAAAACGACGAAGACATGACCTTGGACGTGACAGTAGAGGATTGCTGTGGAGGATAGCAGACTGGCAGTAGCTGGCAAGTCGAGGAAACACGAAGTCGCCTCGTGCCTTTTTCTTAGATGGGAATCATCTACAATACTAAAGCAAAATGTTTGTCTTCGGAGTGAGCGGAGAACAAACACTACTTAATGTGCTCTTGCGTCTTTATTTGACTGGGCCAATTTTTTTTAGAATGCTCGCCGATGCTTGGCATCTGTAGGCCTGCTATGTCGTCATTTTTTTGGTCTCGGCAAGACCGATTTCTTTCCTTGAATACACTTTTTCCAACGGTGTTTTGCCACATCGGACTCGGCGTTCGAATCGCTATTTTAAATGTCCCCGTGATCTGCGTAGGGAAGATTTTGTATCACCTGACATCTTTGCTGCACCGGTCACCCGATATCTGCATTTAATTTCTTACAAGCAACGATTCGACGCAACTGTCAGCTCATTATGCGCATTACAAATTGGCCGTGGACACGTACGTGAACTCGTGAGACATCATTCAAGTGCATCAGCCTGCACTTGCATTCCTCACACCATTAAAGTACCCATTATCCAAAAACTATTTCGGTGCCGCCAATCAGTACCTGAGCATTCTCATGTCACGGCGCAGCCAGGACGCAACCCCGAAGATGACAAGTATGACCCGCAGCACAAGAACGAAGTGTGCGCGGCGACGGCAGTGCTCGAACGCCTGCTCGGAGCGTGGGAATACGAGACGGATCACGTGCAGACAGCACGCGCGGTGAGCTCTTACACCCCTCACCTGTCCACACGCTACCAAGAGCCCTGGGAATAGGGACGACATATCGGCCGTCACGTGACCCCGGCATGTGACCTGCCTTGGAACATCGAAGAAGAGTCTGGAAGAGTCCAGATGAGCTTGTGCCTGGCTTTGGCTTGTGATTGTGAGTCCAGATGTGATCCGGCTGTGGACTTGGATGTGGGGCGCCTCTAGGCCCTTATCTCTTATCTCTTATCTCTGACTCATGCCATGAGGGCCTTACACCATTGGCTTCTCGTATTAGGATTCACGGCTGTGTATTAGGATTCGGTATTCAGGCTGAGCTTGAAAGCTCCCCTGAAGTAGTATAAGTAGAGGGCTTTGGACGCGTTAAAGTCCTTAGCTTTGATATCTTGTGTAATACCTTCCCCTTCACCGGAGTTGGTTCTTAGGGCACAGAGTGTCACGGCGCAGCCAGAACGCGACCCCGGAGATGACAAGTACGACCTGCAACGCGAGAACGAAGTGCGCACGGTGACAGCAGTGCTTGAACGCCTGCTCAGAGCGTGGGAATATGAGACGGATCACGTGCAGATGGCACGCGCAGTGAGCTCATACACCCCTCACCCGTCCACGCGCTACCAAGAACCCTGGGAATAGGGACCCCATATCAGCCGTCACGTGACCCTGGCACGTGACCTGCCTTGGAACATCGAAGAAGAGTCCGGAAGAGCCCAGATGAGCTTGTGCCTGGGTTGGCTTGTGATTGTGAGTCCGGCTGTGGACTTGGATGTGGGGCGCCTCTAGGCCCTTATCTCTTATCTCTTATCTCTGACTCATGCCATGAGGGCCTTACGCCATTGGCTTCTCGTATTAGGGTTTCGGATTCGGGCTGAGCTTGAAAGCTCCCCCTTGTAGTATAAGTAGAGGGCTTTGGACGCGTTAGAGTCCTTAGCTTTGATATCTTGTGTAATACCTTCCCCTTCGCCGGAGTTGGTTCTTAGGGCACAGAGTGTATAACAGCTTGATTCCTCACTGTCTCATCCCTTCCTTTGTCATCTTTGCTAGTTGGTTGGAGTTATCACCACTACGCGTTCCACTATAAGTCATGCTTCATCCCCGCCGACTTCTGTTATCGACAATTGACTTGGGTCCTTGGACGGCAAATTCCCTTAGACGAAGCAAACAGGCGACGAGGTCACGAGACCTGGCAGACGTCCGGAAGGAACGTAACACAGAGTGTATAACAGCTTGATTCCTCACTGTCTCATCCCTTCCTTTGTCATCTTTGCTAGTTGGCTGGAGTTATCGCCACTACGTGTTCCGCTATAAGTCATGCTTCATCCCCGCTGACTTCTATTATCAACGATTGACTTGGGTCCTTGGACGGCAAATTCCCTTGGATGAAGCGAACAGGCAACGAGGTCACGTGACCTGGCAGACGTCCGGAAGGAACGTAACATCTCACACCTGATGAGGTCTTGCGATGGGCGGTGATATCCTAAACCATCCCTGATCGCTGGGGAACGCATCTTAGATGAGCAGGGTTTGGGGGTGTTGAAGCATCGCAAGGCATCGTGCAGCTCTCTGTGGAGCGCGAGCTTTCATATGTAGGTCTGCGGCAATCGCAGATGCGTCCGTGTCGTAGGGTGAAAGCCGCGCTTGGATGCGGCGAGGTCGGGAGAGGCTACATGGAGCCTGTGGGTTGGGTGGTCACAAGTGATCGGAAACGGTTGCGCACACTTCAGCGCAGCGCGACATTTCATAGAGGTGGCCGCCTGGGTCGGGAACATGTTGAGTTTGAGTTGCTAAGGCCGCACGCGAGTGCAGCGCGCTGGGGAATGCAAGGGATGAGCTTCACTGAGCTCCCAAGACCCTCTGAAATGAGAGGGGTCGATACCGTCTGTCGTAGGGCAATGGTCGATCAAAAACTGTCTATGAACAGCACTCAAATCGACTGTATCCTTTCCCAGGGACGTACGACTTTGTTGAGGTAGTCAAGGGCCGACTCAAGGTTCATTACAGCGAGTTATTGCTGTCTGTCTGGGAAAAAAAATGCTGTGTAGTTTACTGCACTCTGATGTTTTTGTGAAGGACTTTCTCATGGATTATACATTGACATAAAGTGCAACAATAGAAGTGAGGAGGACCCGAAGGGCCCTCCGAATTTCTAGTATTATTCACACCGCCTCGCCTCTTGTGCCAGTCTTGTGCCTCCTTGGACGCGCCTCAAAAGGAAAGGATCTGCTTTTACAATTACTTCCGATTCTACATGTGACAAATCTAGTGATGGTAAGGTTCAGTTCTGAACCTCGGTCTGAACCCGAACCAGACCGGTCTGAACCCCAATTTCGGGTTCAGGTTCAGCTGTTGACCTGAACCAGACTGATGGTTTGGTCTGGGGTTCAGCAAATTCCTGAAACTAGAGAACCAGTTCTGAACCAATGAACCATTGAAAATATACAAAAGATTTAGGCACTCAAACCAAAATTAAAAAGTGTTCTATTCATAAATTGACAAGTAATTGACAGCAGCAGATTCCAAAAGTGCAAGTGTGAGATGTCAGATTCACACAAGTGTGGGAGTGTTGGCTGTGTTGTGCGGCTTGCATGGTGTTGCACGCTGCAGGTGTTTTGTTTGCTGCGTGCTTGCAGTGTTTTTTTTATATAGATCCTTGTTGCGCTCATCAGTCCCCATCACCAAATATTATATTCTCCATTTTGTGTGGGAAGATGTCCCCCTTTATTGTGCCATCTTGTGCCTGCATTTCAAGCATTTCACCGCCATTTCCTTCAATGCTCAGACTGCCCTCCCTCCAATCCCTTCTCCACCACCTTTTTTGGAATTAGGTGCATATTGCCATTGTCACCTGTTGTGAGTTGCCATTCATCTTACACCCTTATCCATAGAGTTGAGTTTGCAATTGGTTTGCTTCCGGGATACGCCCTTTTCTTTTGGGAAGTTGGCATTGGGCTCAGGTGGATTCAGGCTGAAAAAAACGTATAAATTCAAGGTATGTCCCTACTCTCTCGAAACTTGCACCCCACTCAGCTATCAACAGTATGTCTTCAACCACACCCAACCTTGGCGACGCTGTCTGACCCGATGGCTCTTTGAAGGATGCATCCGAGATTCCATGGTGTTGCGATCGGATTCATTGGTACGGACTGTAGTCTCGCGGGGTTCTGACTACCCTAGTATTAGTCAGGGACAGTCGTCTCAGTCAGCTTGTTGTGGTTATCACATGTCGCGTAGTACGGACTTAACTCATACCTAGGACAGTCATAGTAGGGTTCGAGCTACCATCGCTACTGGGTACCTTACGTTCAGGAGGAGCTTCAAAGCTCCTCGTCAATTGTATATCTAGTGGGTAGTGCAAAGACCGAGCTCCTTAGCTTGGTCTTCTTGAATCCTTATCTGATTCTGGCTCTCTCTCTCTTCGTCTGCCTCCTCCTTGCCCTCAGCCTGTTATCGCATCTGGCCTTGGTAAGGCAGATCGCCCAGCGACACGTACGCCTGGTGGACTTTGCCCCAGTGCTTGTAGCGGTCACGTTCCTCCTGAGGTCATGTACTTATATTCGCTAAGTCGTCCTTCACATACTCAGCCACTCTGTCATCGCTCAAGTCAAGCATCGTTAGGACGGGCCTAATGCAACATTAAGACCAAGCTACCTCCCACAAACGACACAGTGGCGTCCACAACAAAAGATCAGTGGGACTGGAACCAAGTCCAATCATATATCATCCCCAGCAGAGGAGAACGGAATGTCCCCATGCGCTATTTAAAGGCTGCTAAGTGGAGGACACACAGAGGAGAAACCGGATACTTCGTCAACTTCCCTAACCGACTGAGTTGGTTCTACCCAGTTGAGTTCAGCTTTGAACATACTTGCTGGTGTATACTCGCAACAAACGACGCAGGAGTACGAACGGTGGTCAGACCAACAACACACGAATATCGGTGCGACATCCTAGAAAGCGAAGTAGTCCCCCTAGCAAGAGTGGGACCCATCAACAGTGCAGTTACCACAAGCACCACAGAAGAAGAAGGCTCCAGATCAGATCAAAGCAATGAAGAGTCCGAAGAAGATCACCTTTCGCAGGTAAATGCAGAGGAAGAAGAAGAACTAGCAAACCTAGCAGGAGGAATTACGCTTAACGAAGTGTCGCAAGCTGAGCAGATCATCGTTCACCCACCAGACGAGATGACAACCACACAGTTAGAACCAATGTATGTGCTCCAAGTAGACCCCGTACAACTACCACAAGACGGAGTCCCAGAAGACCTACTCCCCATCGACCCTGGCACTGGCCATCAAATGACTGCAGATGATGCGGCCCTCATGAGGGCTATCGGGCCTGATGAACCAGACCCTCCTGGAGGAGGAGGACCACCAGGTAGAGACCCAGGAGGAGGATACCCACACAGAGGAGGAGGCGGGGGACAGGGAGGAGGGGGAGGACCACCCAGAGGAGGCGGATTCCCAGGGATGCCCCCCATCGGTAACCCACCTTGATCATCAGACAGACTCCAAGGCAACCCGCCCATGGTCTTCAACGGCGACTGCACCAAAGCCCTACAGTTCAGAGTGCAGTGGAACCTCTATCAAGGGGTCAACAGCACAAGCGACATCATGTGCAACTACTACTGCTGATCACTCCTCTTCCTCAGCTACATCCAGGGGGAGATGGTCAACGAATGGGTGATGTACATGACCGACTGGCTGATGCGCCAGACAGAGTCTGGATTCCCTGAACACACTCGACGCCTCTGGGAAGAGACCCTTCACGCCTTCACCAGACGATTCGCCAACACAATGGAGAAGGAACAAGCACAGGCGGAGCTACGCAAAGGTGTCCATATGAAGGAGGGGGACATTGACAGCTATGTGGCTACCTTCGAACGTCTAGCCCAACAAGCTGACTACAATCTCGACACCCCCCAAACACTGGATCTATTTATGGCAGGACTGCCAAAGGCGCTGTTCACCAAGGTCTATGAGCAGTACAAACCCACAACGTTTGAAGCATGGAAGCAAGTGGCGATGAAGAAGCAACAGCAGTACATGCATCTACAGGCACGTCTTAACTTGCTAAAAACACCCACTCCGAGGACTACTCCACGCCCTAGCCCATGGGAAAACCCCCAGAGCGGATGGGCACCAAGGAACCTTCCCCATTGTTACAACCCGCCCCTCAGCGCGCCCTGAACGACCCCTTGGCACCGCCGTAAGAAGAGCACGTGCAGAAATGGCGCAGGAGGAAGAAGAGCAAGTACGAAGACTCGTGGCAGAGCACGCCCGAGAAAACCGAGCTAAGTCACCCGACTGCTATCGTCATCCCAATTACGCTAAGAAACCGCAAGAGTTTTGGGAATAGCGCACGTGACCTTAGCGCCCGCCCGTCATGTGACCCTGGCACGTGACCTGGCTAGAACCGCACCAGAAGGATCCAGATGAGCTTATGCCTGGACCGACCTAGATCACCTCATGTTTGTGACTCAGGGCCTTATGCCATTGGCTGACCGTTATCTCTGACTCCCTATGACTCATTGTGACTCATTCCTAGGATCGCTGTATTAGTGTTTCGGAGTTCTGGGCTGGACTTCAAAGTTCCCCAGTTGTGTACTTATACTCGAGCTTATGGTCGCTGAAGACCTAAGCTTAACTTCTTGGACTATCCCACCCACTCTTAGTACCACCTGTCTGCTGACCATGGGGTGGCTTGCCTGTCTGTTGACCACGGGGCATTAATACTATCTGCTGCATCATCTCCCCTGCCTGTCTGTTGACCACGGGGCATTCCGACCACCGACGATCATTATCGTCTTTGCGCCCTTATCGCCTTGTGCTTACTTTGGGCTTCCTTACTACGTCTCGCCAGCGAGCTAGTAAGCAATCGTGTGAGTAACTTCGACATCCGCTGTGATCGTTAGGGGCTCCTGTCGCGCCTTGTACCAGGTTACAAGAAGAACGCCCGGTGGAGCGTTACACCCATCACCAGAACCCCAATGCGATGGACACCTCTGTGGACAGGATGCAGGCACAAGGTGCAGAAGCAGAAGACACCCAGGGAAGGCTCGCCGGAGCAGAGTTCATACTTGACCAACAAAGGCCACCCTACCTGCCCAGAGGAGGACCAAGGGGGCGAGGCAGAGGGAGGGGGCCACCCCGAGACGCAAGGGAAGTAATCTGCTACACCTGTAACCAGAAGGGACACTTCAGTCGCAACTGCCCACAGCATCGCAATAACACACAGAGCAGCAACAGTAGGAGGTCAGAAACAGACTACTACGCCCAAGAACCAAGAGTGCAAGCACGCGCAGCGGTGACCCCACAGCAACAGGCCCAGGAATGGCTCCAGGGAGTGGCTGGAGCACCAGATGAAGTAAAGGACCTGGTCCTTCAAGAACTATGGGGGAAAGAGGGTTTTCCAAATGCCTGAACCCGTCGGCCTGGGTGAGGGCGCTCCATTGTAACTCTGTAATAATCACACGCTACCGATCGTTGAGAATTCCAGTTTCCGTTCGAACAAGTTACAACATGGCTGAAGTAAAAGCACTGGTGGACTCAGGAGCCACAGATAGCTTCATCAAACCCGCATTCGCGAAGCGAATGGGGATTGGTCTCAAAGAGCTAGAGACCCCCAAAAAGATATGGAACATCAATAACTCGGAGAACAAAGCAGGACTAATCACACACTGCGCAGATCTCAACGTACAAACTAAAGGGACCCACAAAATGATGAGGTTCCTGCTCACAGATACAGGGAACGAGGACGTCGTCCTTGGCTACCCATGGCTGGCCGCCTACGAACCACAGATCAGCTGGCAGCACGCTGTCATCAAAGAGGACGCATACCCAGTGGTCCTCTGAACCACACACCCCGAGAAGCGGGGAGTAACCATTGCATTTGCCCCTACCGAGTTCACCAAAGACGAGAAGCGCCACGCCATACAGCAACTCTATGATGAATGGGAGACAGTCAGAACACGCACCACTGCCATGGAGCTGGCTATCGAAGCACAGCAATTCACTGGCACAACAGAAATCCCAGAAGAATATGTGGACTTTGCCAAGGTGTTTAGTGAAGAAGAATCACATCGCTTCCCACCCTTGCGACCCTGGGATCATGCCATCGAGTTCAGAAAAGATGCCCCAACCGCCATCAACTGCAAGATCTACCCCATGTCATGTGATGAAGACATCGCCCTTTGCAAATTTCTCGACAAGCAATTAGAGAAAGTGTACATCTGACCGTCGAAATCCCCTTATGCATCATCCTTCTTCTTCGTCAAGAAGAAGGATGGAAAGCTGCGACCGGTCCAGGACTATTGAAAGATCAACTCGTTCACCGTGCGTAATCAGTACCCCCCATCAGTGTTTTCACACATTGCTTTTTTAGCTGGTACCAGCTGGTACCAGCTGGTACCAGCTGGTACCAGCTAAAAAGGTAAGCAAGTTTCCCCTAACATTATAAAGTTGACCAGTTGGCAGGCCATGTCAAATTTTCAACAATCTCCTCACAGAGCGATGACCAGCAAGTAGCACAAGTTCAGAAAGTCATACAAGTCCAAGTATTAGTGATATCATACATTTATCATATCATATATTAGTTATATAAATATATTATAGTCAGGTCACACCAAATCACAGTCACACCATTTATGCATAAAAATAATATATTATTTAAAATAAATCCATGATATTAGTACTACTGGTAGGGAGGTGGAAGTGCAGATGGTGTGGATTGGGTCAGGGTTGTGATGGGTTGGCGGGGTGTTGTGCACTGTGTTGGGGCGACATGGCAGGTTGGTGGTGGCGGCGTCCTGGTGTGGCAGTGACTTGGCATGTGGTGGGATGTTGTGCGCCGCATTGGGGTGACATGGTGGGTCGGCGGTGGCGGCGTCTTGGTGTGGCGGTGACTCGGTGTGTGGCAGGATGTTGCACGCTGTGTTGGGGTGGCGTGGGGGTCGGTCGTGGCTGGGGCCTTGCATGCCGCGTTGAGGTGGCATGGCAGGGTCTTGTGCATTGTGTTGAGGCGGCATGGTGGGTCGGTGGGGTCTTGCATGACATGGCGGGGTCTTGGCATGTGTTGGGTCGGGGTGGCGGTGAGTCGGCGTGTTGCGCGCCGTGTCGGGGTGGTGTGGGGGTCGGTGGCGACTAGGCCTTGCGTGCCGCATCGAGGCGGCGTGGCAGGGTCTTGCGCATTGTGTTGAGGTGACGTGGCAGGGTCTTGGCATGTGTTGGGTCAGGGTTGCGGTGAGTCGGTGGGTGGCGGGGTCTTGCACGCCGTGTCGGGATGGCGTGGGGGCTGGTGGCAGCTGGGCCTTGCGTGCCGTGTTGAGGTGGCGTGGTGGGTCGGCAGGGTCTTGGCATGCCATGTTGGGTCAGCAAGGTGGGTTGGCGGTGGTGGGGCAGGATGGAGGGGGTTCGCATTCTCCAGGGTGAGCGAGAAACAAAAAGAAGAAAACAAAAAAAAAAACTTATCGTAATCATTTGGGCTGAAGGTCTTGCATGCCGTGTTGGGGTGGCAAGGTGGGTTGGCAGTGGCGGAGTGTCGGGGCAGGATGGAGGTGGCTCGCGTGCACGAATGGCCTGCAACATCCAAGGTGAGCGGGAAAAGAAAAAGAAAAAAAAAAAAAAGAACTTATCTTATATATTGGGTTGAAGGTTTTGCGTGCCGTGTTGGGGGGGTGGGTTGGTGGTGGTGGCGTGTTGCGAGCCATGTCAGGGTGGCGTGTTGGGGTGGGGACGAATGGAAGCGGCTCACGTGCACGAGGGGACAGCAATGGCCTGCAACGTTGAAGGTGAGCAGAAAGAAGAAAAAAAAGAAAAAAAAAAAAAGAACTTATCTTGTGCATTGGGCCAAAGGCCAGCTCATCCTCAGCCACGTCCTCTATCTTGCGTAGCTGTGGGGATGGTCCATGTGGAATAATGTTGTGGTGGTAAGAGAAGAACATTAAAAAAAACATGTCCATATACAGGAGAAATGGGTCAACAACACACATTCCCACGCCACAGATTAAGCCTCTGCTCGACACGACGTCTCTCCACCTTGCTCCTGCCTGTGCTCCCACTTCCTCCCCTCATCCAGCCTCCCCAGACCCACCCTTTTCAAGCCCCTCTCCCATCACTTGTGGTCAAGACACAGCAGATGACACACTGGGCTTCGTCACAGTGCAACAAGATATGTTTTCTTTTTTTTTTCTCTTTTTTTTCTTCTTTCCGCTCACCTTCAACGTTGCAGGCCATTGCTGTCCCCTCATGCACGTGAGCTGCTTCCATTCGTCCCCGCCCCAACATGCCACCCTGACATGGCTCGCAACACGCCGCCACCGCCAACCTGCCCCCCCAACATGGCACGCAAAACCTTCAACCCAATATATAAGATAAGTTCTTTTCTTTTTTTTTTCTTTTTCTTTTCCTGCTCACCTTGGATGTTGCAGGCCATTCGTGCACACGAGCCACCTCCATCCTGCCCCAACACTCCGCCACCGCCAACCCACCTTGCCGCCCCAACACGGCATGCAAGACCTTCAGCCCAAATGATTACGATAAGTTTTTTTTTGTTTTCTTCTTTTTGTTTCTCGCTCACCCTGGAGAACGTGAACCCCCTCCATCCTGCCCTGCCACCACCAACCCACCTCACTGACCCAACATACCAAGACCCCGCCCACCCGCCACACCACCTCAACGCGGCATGCAAGGCCCAGCCGCCACCGGCCCCCACACCATCCCGACATGGCGTGCAAGACCCCGCCACCCGCTGACTCACCGCGACCCTGACCCAACACACACCAAGACCCCGCCACATCACCTCAACACGACGCGCAAGACCCCGCCATGCCGCCTCGACATGGCACGCAAGGCCTAGTCGCCACCGACCCCCACGCCACCCCAACACGGCGTGCAACACGCCAACTCACTGCCACCCTGACCCAACACACGCCAAGACCCCGCCATGTCGTGCAAGACCCCGCCGACCCACCATGCCACCTCAACACAACACACAAGACCCCACCACGCCACCTCAATGTGGCATGCAAGGCCTAGTCACCACCCTGACACGGCGCGCAACATGCCAACTCACCGCCACCCCAACCCGACACATGCCAATACCCCGCCATGTCACGCCATGTCGCACAAGACCCCGCCGACCTGCCACACCTCAACACGGCATGCAAGGCAGCCACCACCAACCCCCACAACACGGTGCGCATGACCACACCACCCATCGACTCACCACCACCCCGACGGGTACTCAATACTTATAATGTACATATTTTAGCATTTGTTTTTTGTATTGTAGTAATTGAAATATATATTTTTCATCTATCAAAAAGTGGGAACTGATTACAATTATTATATCACCTTTTAAATGGTTATAATATCATTATAAATAGCTTATTTTTTCTGACATATTATTTTATTTTAGCAATAAAAAAGATATTAAAAAATAGTGCAATGTTATGTTCAACTTGCCAACTTGTCCAACTGGCACCACTTTCCTGCTGGTGCACCAGCAGAAAGTTGGGAAATCCCTGCCAGTAACATGTGTTCTTACTGATGCCTGCCACTTATACAGGAGCTCATCATGGACTTGGGCAACACGGACATCTACACTAAACTTGGCATCCGCTGGGGGTACAACAATGTCCGCATCAAGGAGGGTGACGAAGAAAAGGCTGCCTTTAAGACCCGCCATGGATTCTTCGAACTGCTGGTCATGTACTTTGGCCTCACCAACTCGCCCACCACCTTCCAGGAGATGATGGACTCCCTTTGCGGCCCTACCATCCTTAAACACGAATTGCTGGGCACTACCATTCGCGTATACATGGACGACATTGGCATCGCCTCCCAGAATGGCCGAGCAGGCCACATCACAGCTGTACATGACATACTCCAGATCACAAAGGACAATGACTTGTACTTCAAGCCAGAGAAATGCGTCTTCGGCGCACCAGCAATCGATTACCTGGGGGTAATCCTTGAAAAGGGGGTGACATGCATGGACCCTGTCAAAGTTGCGGGCATCCGCAACTGGCCAACACCAACCACGGTCAAACAGGTCCAATCTTTTCTCAGCTTCTGCAATTTCTATCGCCTCTTCATCAAAGGGTTTGCCACACACGCACACCCACTGAACAGATTAACGCGAAAAGACACAGAGTGGCAGTGGGGACAAGCAGAAGAAGACGCCTTTATGAAGCTCAAGACCCTGGTCACAAGCAAACCGGTGCTGGCACACCCGGACTTCAAAGAACAATTCGAGATGGAGGTGGACGCATCGGGTTTCGCGGTGGGTGCCGTACTCCTACAATGCAAAGAGGACGGTAAACGACACCCCATAGGCTATTACTCTGCAACGCTCAATGAAGCAGAGTGCAACTATGACATCTATGACCTGGAGCTGCTGGCCATCGTCAAAGCCTTCCGCCACTGGAGACCCCTACTTGCAGGCTCCCTGCACAAAACCAAGGTGTTCTCTGACCATGTCACGGTATGAGAAGTGGACGCTTACTTACGGTGATGACCTCGTTAGTAAGTTGTAATGTGTCATGGACTTGTTGTATCAGTCAGCGGACTTGTAGTATCACATGCCGATGTGGCATGAGTCATTCCTAGGATAGTGATAGTAGGGTTCGAGCTACTTATGCTATTAGTCATATGGATTCGGGAGGAGCTTTAAAGTGTCCTCATATATGTATAAATAGTGGCCCGATAAGACCAAGATAAGCCATCTTGGTCTTCTTCAATCATCACTCCATTCTCTTCTCTTTCACGTGTGCTTTCGCTTGTCTCTCCCGAGCAAGTCGTCTTCATCGATTGCCTAGTGACTACAACGTCCTAGTGCTTGAGCTACCTGCGTCACGTGCCTTTGCAAGCGCCATGTATACATGTTCTAGTCACGTGACTTGTGCTCGAGATATTCGCTAAGTCATGAACGCCCTTTCACAGTCCAAGTCGGACTAACACCAGTGGTGGCATTACATTAAGACCAAGATCCCTCACCGTGGTGTTCACAACTCGAGACCAGTGGAGAAACTTTCAAACATATTCCCTTGAACGCAGGGGAGACCGCAATGTACCAACACAATTCCTGGGAGCAGCCAGGTGGAGAGAATACCAAGGAGAGACAGGTTACTTTGTAGACTTCGCATCGGGACCTACCCGATACCGACCAGTTGAGTTCAACTTCGAAAACTTGTGCTGGGTAGAGATTATGTGGAACCCCATAGACAACCGGTTCAACGTGGTAAGACCAGCAGGAAGAAACTATAACTGTGACATCGACGCAAGAGGATTACCTACACGAGAACAGTGGGGACGCATCAATGGACAGCCAGAAGAAGAACCTAGTACATCCGAACCTAGGACTCCTGCACCCTCAGACACCAGCGGAGAAGAAGAAACGTCCAACGCCGGCAACGAATCCGAAATTGAAGAAGTGGTCCAAACAGCTGAGTCCCTTCGTATAAACAAACCCGAAACAATCCACATACACTCCCCTGCAGTCATGGCAACAGCAACTGTAACACAAGAAGAACTAGCTGCCGAAGAAGTACAACGAATTACCGAAGAGGCTGAAGCCTACTTACAACCCATCAACCCCACTACGGGGCACCGTATGACTGCAGACGATGCAGCCATCTTCTGAGCGGTAGGGCCTGACATGCCAGACCCTCCACCTGGAGTAGGGGAACCTGCACCACCTAGAAGACCCGGAGGGAACTTTGGCCAAGGAGAGGCGAAGGCAAGGGAAGAAGACCCCCGCAGTTTGGAGGCGGAGGCAGAGGCAACCCATTTGGAGGAGGACCACCGCCCCCACCAGGAGGACCACCACCGGGCGGACCACCACCAGGGCTACCCCACAGAGCGGAAAGACTGGCCGGAGAAACACCAAACATCTTTGATGGCAACCGAAAAGAGTACGAATCATTTCTTACTCAATGGCACATTTACTGGGGACAGAACGCAGAGGCACCAATCATGCTCAACGTCTACCGATGCTGCCTACTCTTCCTAGGATTCATCAAAGGACCTCAAGTGGCCAACTGGATGCTCGGATTCCTCCAATGGCTCAACAACGAACTACACCTAGGGAGAAGCAGATACGATGACTTCCTATGGGACACACTGACCACGGGCTTTTCGGACCGATTTTCAAACGTCCTTGAGCAAGAAGAAGCACAAGCCACCCTAGCTAAAGGGTTCAAGATGATCGGAGATGATATTGACTCGTACATCACCCACTTCGAACAGCTAGCACGGAAGGCTGATTACCGCCTCAACGACCGCCAAACCCTGGACCACTTTACGGTGGGACTACCCAAGGCGCTTTTTACCAAAATCTACAAATTGGACGACCCACAAACCTTCAACGAATGGAAGGAAGCAGCCATGCGCTGTCAAAAACAATACATTCATCTACGCGCACGACTCAACCTCACCAGCACCCCATCACGAGGACCACCATCCGCACGCCAAAACCAACAACGCAGGTACGCCCCACCTTGGGCACCACCCCGTTACCCGCCCCCACAGTACGACCCAAACACCATGGACACCTCGGCGGATCGAACCCGTGCAAGGCTCGCGATGGTAGGAGACCCCAAACCACCGTTCCCACCACATGGAGGACCGGGACAAAACAGAGGGAACGGACCACGTCGAGACATGAGGGAAGTTACCTGCTATAACTGTAACAACCCGGGTCACTTCTCACGAGACTGCACACAACCCAGAAAACCAAGACAACAGTACCAACCACACATGAGTACAAGTCGTAGCACGGAGACCGACTACTACAGTCAGGAACCCACGACCGCTAGACGCGTGGAAGCCACAGCCGAAGAACAAGCAAAGGGGTGGATGGACACTATAAGAGGGGCGAGTGACGAGGTTAAGGACCTCATATTCAAGGACCTATGGACCCAAGAGGGTTTTCAGGACGCCTAAACCCATCGGCCTGGGTGAGGGCAATTAATTGTAACTCTGTAATCATGACTCGCTTCCGATTGCTTCGAATTCCAGTCTCGATTCGCACCAGTTACTCTATGGCCGACATAAAAGGGCTCGTCGACTTGGGCGCCACAGACAACTTCATAAGACCTGTGTTCGCCAAATGCATGGGCCTTGGGCTGCAAGCCCTAGAGCGACCCAAGAAAATATGGAATATAGATAATACGGAAAACAAAGCTGGGTCCATCACTCACTTCGTCAACTTAGACGTCCAAACCAACGGAATTAACAAAGTCATGAGATTCCTAGTCACGGACATCAGGAACGAAGAACTAGTTCTTGGATACCCCTGGCTCGCCACATATGAACCCACCATCAGCTGGACTCACGCCACCATTCATGAAGATGCACTTCCGGTAGTACTTTGATCAATCAACCCCTTGGAACCACAAACCACTATAGCTGGAGCGATCACCCAAGAAGAAGGGGAGGATATCATACAAGAACTTGAGGAAGATTGCCAGATACGTACTACAGCCATGGAACTAGCCATTGCCGCTAACCAAAACACCATCGCGACTGTGATACCTGAACCATATCAACACTTCGCCAAAATCTTTAGCAAAGAAGCATCGCATCGATTCCCACTGTCCCGACCATGGGATCACACCATTGACTTCAAACCAGGAACGCCAGCAAGCATTGACTGCAAGGTATACCCCATGTCACAAGACGAGGATGGACAGTTGCGCACATGGCTAGACGAACAACTCAAGATGGGCTATATACAACCCTCGAAATCGCCGTACGCGTCCTCCTTCTTCTTCATCAAGAAGAAGGATGGCAAACTATGACCCGTTCAGGACTACCAAAGGATCAACGCCTGCACCGTGCGTAACCAGTATCCATTACCCCTTATGGCAGAGCTTATCAACGACCTTGGCAATGGGCACATATACACCAAACTTGATGTGCGATGGGGGTACAACAATATACGAGTCAAAGAAGGAGACGAACCCAAAGCCACCTTTAAAACCAAATATGGACTCTTTGAACCCCTCATTATGTACTTCGGACTCACTAACTCACCGGCAACCTTTCAAAACATGATGAACAACATCCTGGGAGACACCATCCTCCACTACCAGTCATGCGGAACCATCATCAGAGTCTACATGGACAACATTGGTATTGCCACAACTGAAGAAGCAGGTCTACAAGCCCACATCGCAGCGGTCAGCGCAGTACTTCAAGTAGCCCTTGACCACGACCTTTACTTCAAACCCGAAAAATGCCTCTTCCACCAACCGCAAATGGATTACCTGGGGGTAATCCTTGAAAAGGGGGTAACTTGCATGGACCCCGTAAAAATTTCAGGCATACGTGATTGGCCTCGCCCCACGAAGGTACGCGACGTGCGCTCCTTCCTAGGTTTCTGCAATTTTTACTGTCTCTTCATTCACGGCTTCGCGACGTATGCACAAGCCCTCAATAAACTCACGTGCAAAGACACCGAATGGACGCGGGGTAAAGACGAAGAGAAGGCATTCCAAACCCTCAAAAACCTTGTTACCAGCGAACCAGTACTCGCACACCCCAGTCTAACAGATCAATTCGAACTTGAAGTGGATGCATCGGGATACGCGGTAGGAGCAGTACTCCTATGAAAGAAGAAAGACGGGAAGCGACACCCTATCGGATACTTCTCGGCGACGCTAAACAAGGCAGAATGCAACTATGACATCTACAACTTAGAGCTCTTAGCCATCGTCAAAGCTCTACATCACTGGAGACCGTTCCTGGCCAGATCGCCACACAAGATCAAAATCTTCTCCAACCACCTCAACCTTACACACTGGAAATCACCCCAAAAGATAAGTCGCCGCATAGCTCGAGAAGTCCTAGAACTCATGGAGTACGACTTCGAGATCCACCATATCAAAGGAACCAACAACGGCCGTGCGGATGCACTATCTAGAAGACCCGACTACGATCGAGGGGAGAACGACAACGAAGGAGTCACTGTACTACCCGAAGAAGTCTTCGTTAGGACGCTAACCACGCAAACCCCAGAGACGCTGAACCAAGACGAAGACACCCTACGCCAATGGGTGGACCCCTACAAACTCAAGAAAGTCGACAGAATCTGGTATCGACAAGGCACACAAGTGGTCACCAGAGGGCAAGACACTATACGAACCATTATAGCTAACCATCATAACCCACCAGTGTATGGCCATCCAGGGATTAAACGAACTCTTCAAATCCTTGAACGGAGTCACTGGTGGCCCCAAATGAGGCAACAAGTAACGGAATACATTCAGGGATGTGCGGAATGCCAACGCCACAAAGTCAATAACCGACCCACAAGGGCACCCCTAGTACCCATTACACCTTTAACCGACGCTAAGCCCTTCGAAGTCATTGCCCTTGACTTCATCACTAAACTACCTGTATCCCAAGGGCATGACTTGATTCTCATGGTAACCAACCACGACTGTACCAAAGTGTCCATCTTCATTCCCTGCATCGAGGAAATAACCGCAGAGGAAATGGCAGCTCTGTACGTTACCCATGTCTTTCGAAGGTTCGGACTACCAGCAAAAATCATCAGTGACCGAGACCCACGATTTGCGTCCAAATTCACATGCGAACTATGTCGGATCTTAGGCATCTATCAGAACATCTCCACTGCCTATCACCCCCGAACGGACGGACAGTTGGAACACACCAATCAATGGCTGGAACAATATCTAAGGTTCTGGGCAAACGAGCGTCAAGATAACTGGGCGCGATTTCTACCCATGGCGGAATTTGCTCACAACAGCTGGCCACATGAAGCGACAAGGAAGTCACCATTTTCACTCATGATGGGATATGACCCATGCGCTGATTGGATCGATAAGCCATCCCCCATTCCCCAGGTACTCATGCGACTCCAACAATTCCAAGAAGCATGGAAAGAAGCACAGGATCTTATCCGAAAGGCCCAATCAATGTGGGTCAAACACCGAGATACGCCCAAGTACCAGATAGGGGATCAAGTGTGGCTAGAAGGCAAACACCTCCGAACCAATCAACCGATGGCAAAACTTGTGGCACGCCAACACAGACCCTTCAGAATCACACGAGTACTGTCACCTGTCAACTACCAGCTTGAACTTCCCACACAGTGGAGTATCCACCCCGTATTCCACATTGATCTACTCATGCCTTATTGTGAAACGCCCCTACATGGGGAAAACTTCCAACGCCCACCACCAGATCTAGTTGATGGTGAGGAAGAATATGAAATCGAACAAGTTCTGGACTCTCGGCGATTTGGCAGAAGCAGAAAACTCCAGTACCTCGTGAAATGGAAGGGCTATCCGGACTTGGAGAATCAGTGGGTCAACAAAGATGACGTGTTCACTGACAAAGCAGTTGTGGAGTACGAGCGGAGTTCAACCATCCGCGGAACACATATAAACGAGACATACTATGCTGAGTCCACCCCATCTCCTCACGCTGGATTCCTCTCTCAACCAACGATGTCTCTTCCCACTTCCTCCCTTTCCACCATTGTCGCTCCCTTCCTCAGGGAATTGCTCACCTACCAAGAACTCAATGCCGTCCTCGCCAACATCGCCCCGGTTGAAGATATCGACAACCCCAACACCCCCGAAACCTACTGGCTGCTCACTGCTGATGGCCAACGACTCAACTCCGTCCCCTACACTGAGGCCCAAGTGCGTCAGCTTCGTACAGCTCTCAGAGACAGTGAGTCTGCCTCTCCTGGACCTCTCCCAGTATGAGTCAAGTACCGGGTTGAAGCAGAAGAAGAACGTGGCAACGCGACGATGGGAGGATTGGAAGTTCGAGGTGGAGGGGTGGAGGCTCGAGCAGCTAGCACAAGCAGCAACAAGGAGAACGAGGATCCTCAAGAAGAGGAGACTCTTCGAGGCGACGATGCGCGTGCAATTCAAGAACAACCCAAGCAGGAGCTGAAGGAGTGGTACCCAGCTGAGCACCCATCCATCATAACCACCACCAATTCTGATCACCCCTGGGAGACCCCCTACACCTTAGACACTGTGGGGAGCCCTCTTTACCAGGGTGACATTGTTCATGACAACACTCCCATATCCCACCACCTCTCCGTACTCCATCACCGCCTCACTGACTCTCGATTCGCACCCCATGGTTACGAGCACAACCAGGGTGATAAATTCGTCCACTTCCCCATCACCGACTCAAACAGCACCACCACTCAAGCACCCAACGTCCAGGTCATCATGAACCCGGACCCCATCGTCCTCGCCCTCGCCTCAGACAGTGACAAGACCTTCTCAAAGCCGCTGTATGCAGAGCCTCAAGTTCGGGAGGTTGGCAAACCTCACTACTCCGTCGAGGAGACGTACACCCTCGTCCGAGGCCACGCCAATCAACACCAGTTGGACACCGTGGTTAATGCCCTACACAATGTGGGGCTAAAAGCTGAGTTGCACCGCTACCGCGAATACTGACATGAGGCTGAAAGAATTGAGCAGTGCCTCCACGCCCTAGCCCAGGCTTTGGGAGGAGTTCAAGGCGAACTCGCTCGCAGCAAGTTTCGATTGGAGATGGTGGACATTCATAACCGAGTTGAGTCAGTTCAGGCAGGTTGGCTAGGGGGTATCGGACCTATTTGGCACCGGGGTCATCGCAGCTGAAAAAGGGGGTGATGTCACGGTACGAGAAGTGGACGCTTACTTACAGTGATGACCTCGTTAGTAAGTCGTAATGTGTCATGGACTTGTTGTATCAGTCAGCAGACTTGTAGTATCACATGCTGATGTGGCATGAGTCATTCCTAGGATAGCGATAGTAGGGTTCGAGCTACTTACGCTATTAGTCATACGGATTCGGGAGGAGCTTTAAAGCGTCCTCGTATATGTATAAATAGTGGCCCGATAAGACCAAGATAAGCCATCTTGGTCTTCTTCAATCACCACTCCATTCTCTTCTCTTTCACGTGTGCTTTCACTTGTCTCTCCTGAGCAAGTCGTCTTCATCGATTGCCTAGTGACTACAACGTCCTAGTGCTTGAGCTACCTGCATCACGTGCCTTTGCAAGCGCCGTGTACACATGTTCTAGTCACGTGACTTGTGCTTGAGATATTCACTAAGTCGTGAACGCCCTTTTGCAGTCCAAGTCGGACTAATGCCAGTGGTGGCGTTACAGACCATCTCAACCTGCAATACTGGAGGTCACCACAGAGAATAAGCAGACACATCGCAAGGGAAGTACTAGAACTATCCGAATACGACTTTGAGATTCACCACATCAAAGGCACAGCCAATGGAAGAGCAGACGCACTCTCCCAAAGACCGGACTACAACCAAGGGGACAACGACAACAAGGATGTGGTGGTCCTCCCTGATGCGCTCTTTGTATGAGCCACACAAGTTGAGACTGTCATGCTGAACACCCTGATAATAGAACCCGGAGAGATGGAGCAACCAGACGCAACATACCATCAAGACGAAGACTACCTTCGCCCATGGATAGACGCACATAGGGCTGAACACGAGTACACCCTTGAGTGACCTACACCCTTGCTCATGAGTATTTTGCATTGATGAAGTGATACCTGGATCCTTATGAGTATTGACTCATGAGTACCAAATACCCATGAGTATACTCATGAGTACTCACAGACCCATAAGTACTTGTAAGTACCTGCAAGTACTTGTGAGGATGAAGCACAAAAGTAACAGAAATCATAATATAATTAACCAATATGTCAGTAACCCTCAGACTTCCACAAGTACTTGTAGGACCTGTCACAAGTACTTGTGCAAGTACTCATAGTTTATGTTGAAATCAATACCTGCACCCTTGGAAAACCCTTGACCATGAGTACTTGTAACTCATGAGTATAACCCTTGTGAGTATTCCCACGAGTAAACCCATGGCCACCCATGAGTTACCTGCACTCGTGTTCAGCCCTAGATGCACACTGGCTAAAGAAGATCGAGGGCACTTGGTACAAAGACAGAAGACGAGTGGTGACTGGCGGACTATACGACAAGAGAAGTATCATCTCTGCTCACCATACACCACCAGTTTATGGACACCCAGGCATTAACAAAACCTCGCAGTTGGTGGGACACTCCTACTGGTGGCCAAACCTCACCCAAGACGTGTTAGACTATGTCAAGGGATGCGCCGAGTGTCAGAGGCACAAGGCCAACAACCGACCAACCCGAGCACCACTGTCCCTGATCTATCCGGACCCCAAAGCACTTCCCTTCGAAACTATCGCCCTTGACTTCATCACCAAGTTACCCCAGTCACAGGGGTTTGATTCAATCCTCACCATCACGGACCACGACTGTACCAAGGCAGCTGTCTTCATCCCCTGTCAAGAAGAAATCACCGCAGAGGGAACCACCGCTCTATACGCTAAGCATGTCTTCCTACGATTCAGGCTCCCCTCCAAAGTTATTAGCGACAGAGACCCATGGTTCACGTCCAAGTTCACACGAGAACTGTGCAAGATCCTAGGGATTTCACAGAATGTCTTCACCGCCTATCACCCCCGGACAGACGGACAGTCAGAACGGACTAACCAGTGGCTCGAGCAATACCTCCGCTTCTGGACCAATGAGAGGCAAGACAATTGGGCAACTTATCTCCATATAGTGGAATTCACGCACAACAACTGGCCCCATGAGACCACGAGGAAGTCCCCTTTCTACCTCCTAATGGGGTACAATCCGCGCGCTGATTGGATCGATAGGCCATCACCCATACCCCAGGTGGTGCTGAGAATCGACCAGTTTCAGGAGGCCAGAGCACAGGTCAAGACCCTCCTTATCAAGGCACAAAAGTCATGGGTCAAACACAAAGATATGCCCAAGTACAAAGAAGGAGACCTCATGTGGCTAGAAGGACGCCACCTGCGGACCAACCAGCCAACTGCCAAGCTTGTGCCCAAGAGACATGGCCCCTTTAGGGTCGCACAGGTGATGTCCTCCGTCAACTATCACCTCGAACTTCCCACACAGTGGAGTATCCACCCAGTGTTCCACACTGATCTTCTCACCAGATACCACAAGACCGCAACACATGGGCCTAACTACCAACGCCCACCTCCGGATCTGGTAGAAGGCGAAGAGGAATATGAGGTTGAGAAGATTCTAGACTCATGAAGGTTCGGAAGGACCCAGAAACTACAGTACCTCGTGAAATGGAAGGGGTATCCCAACTCGGAGAATCAGTGGGTCGACTGGAGCGAAGTATTCGCCGACCAGGCCATTCAGGACTTCAAAGCACTGAACCCCGCACGAGAAACACATATAAGAGGGACGCACTACGAGCTAAGTCCCTCAGCAACTCCTGCTACACTCTTTCATCCTGTCTACCTTCGCACCATGTCCTCTTGCTCGCTCCCGTCGCAGTCCACCATCGACACCATTACCCAGGCCCTGGCCACCACCCATGGGCCCGCCACCCGCGAGGACGCCATCACCATCCTCTGAGCCTTCCCAGACCCCACCATCGGAGGGAACGCCGACTCCCCTGGTGCGCAGCCTCTTGCCTGTGAAGCAGTCCCAGAAGAAGAAGAGCGTGCCCTACTTGAGGGCCAGGCTGCAGATAGCCTCGTTCCACACCTTGACAGACACGGTGACTGTGAACCTGTCCAAGTACCACACCGAGTTCAGGCCTGTGCAGCCATGGAAGGAAGTAGTGAAGGAGTGGAGGGACGAGCAGCTACGGAGGGTGCAGCTGAGACAGCAGCAGCTGAAGCATCGGCACATGATACTCCAGACTGGGGTCTGGCTGAGGATGCCCCCAACGACTACCCAGCTATGCACCCCCTCATTTCCTCCACCACAGACACTGACGACCCACACGAGACCCCCTACTCGCTCAATACCGACGGGACCCCCATGTACAAGCGGTGTAGCGTTTACCACGAACGCTTGCCTGACTTAGGCTTTGGAGGGAGTGGCAATCCTCTTGGTGCTGTAGTTGCGGTTGACACGGGCCTGGGGGAAGTTGACCGGGTGTACTTGTAACACTCCGTTACTGTCTTCGTATCTGTGTAGGTCATCTCCTATCTGAATGCCTGGGGGAGGTGCAGCTACTATGCGAAGGTCTGTCCAGGAGTCGTGATCGACAACATAGAGGAAGGTGTAAGGAGAGGCGACACGGGGGTTGAGGTATAGGTATACGCGGTGACACGTGCAGTTGATGGGATAGTTGTCCACTGCCACAAAGGGGCCGGGATAAGTCACGAGGGATCCCTTGGTCTAGAGGGATATGTCGGACAACTCACTTCAAGGGGGAGGACCCTATAGAGCGAAGAGCAAGTGGTGGTATTGGAAGAAGACCAAGATGCTGTTCTTGGTCTTCGCAGTACTCTACTTATACAGATATGCGCGGGCTTTCAAGCGCCACTTCAAGAAGTGCTAGCCAATAGTGTAAGTAGAGTAAACCCTAGTACAACTATCCTAGCATGAGTCACATTGAGTCATGATCCGATCCGTTATTGTACACAATCACATGTGCTGGAACTTACCCGGCTGACTGATCCTAACAAGTCCATGATGATATACTGCTGACACGGTGTCATACCCTTGATGTCAGTGTCCACTTCTGGTCCGAACGTAACAAGTGGGACCTCGGAGTAATGGGTCCTCACACCCATCAACCCCTTGTCACCATCAACACATGAGTCCCCAGCAGCTTCAAGGCCAACGCTGGTGTGGACTATCTCCCCTTTCGCATCGTCTCCCCTGATGGGGTTGAGCGCGAGGCCCGCTACCATCAGGTAATCATGGGGCCAGACCCTCTGGTAGTAGGCATCATCAACGAGTCAGACAAGGTCTACACTCACCCCCTCTACGGCACCCCCACACTACGTAGTGTTGGGGAAGTTCAGTTCAGTTCAATTTGGGTGCTACGATTTTACCTCTACATTACAACTCCCTTTCCTCTTACGTATTCATTGTACTTTTACAATACGATCCGGTTCGGTACGCCTTCCGGCTTCTAGCTTGCACCCACCGTATGACCGTTCCGACGCCTCGTGGCGCGACTTCTAGAACCCACTGACAACTTCTGTTGCACGCGTCGTCCCGCGGGATTCCCTTGTTCCGTATTCTTGCTTTCCCTTTGATAGCTCTCTAGGACCAGTATCCTAGGATCGCGCCATATGTTTGCGACTCGCAAACATCCTGTACTAGTATATAAGTCACGCGTTACCTAGCTTGTACGGTAGACTTGACTTCTTGTGTAATACCACGTCGTCTTTGCCTCACGAACCCCATTTGACTCGCCCTTGCGCTTGAGTCCCCGCCTTTGCTCGCCTTTACGCTTGAGCCCTATTTCCCACTATTACTCTAGTGCCCCAGGGAGGCCTAGTGGTACTTGTTCATCATCGAACTGAGTCTTGACCGACTCGCGCTTTTCCGATCCCGATTGACTTACGAAGTACACGTCGTACTTAACGCCCCCGTGGTGGCGTTACATTAAGTCAAGTCTCTCACAGTGGCGACATCTAGTCGCAGTCAGTCTCGGTTTCAGGCCGAATACATTGATCGTTACAGCACCGACGAACTCTCTGACAAGGTCAAAGGATCTGCAGTTTGGGCAGAACACGACGGAGTCGAAGGATACTTTCTCTTTCACCCAAATACACAAAAATACCGACAAATCCACTACCTCGACGACACCCGCCAGTGGGCATACATCGACTACTCACCAAGGCAAGGGAAGTGGTACACCATTAGTATTGTACCCCCCGCATTAGGAGTAGGACCCTTTGGAGCTCGCACTACTAGTGGCATCGACGTCGATAGCCCAGACCCCGACTCCCCGAGCGTACCTGTCCCTACAACAAATTTACCGATCACCGCATTCCCAACATACGCAATGTCACAGACCCAACAACAAGCTTCGGCTAGTACGACACTCACCAGCGGAGGGGGAGGAGGAGGACCCTCGGGAGCCCCGAGCTCAGGAGGAGGGGGAGCTCCGGTACCACCGGTACCACCCAGTGGAGCCCCGGCTGGAGGAGCTGGCGGTGGCGGTGGCGGCGGCGGTGGCGGTGGCGGTGGCGGTGGCGCTGGTGGCGCTGCGCCAGGAGGAGCCGCACCGATAGTCGCGCCTGGAGGCCATGGAAGACTGGGAGGAAATCCACCCCCGGAGTTCACAGGAGTAAGGGACAAGAGCAAAGCTTTCCTGCTTGCGTTCGACCTCTACATCGGAATGAACCCGGAGGTCGACCAGCTCAGAATCCCCTCTTCACGTGCCATGACTCTCCTCTCCTACATTAGAGGACCCCTCGTTGATGATTGGGTGGCAGAACAAGTGCGATGGCTCAACGAACAAGTAGCCAATGGAGTGGACCGAGGAAACATGGTCCTATGGAACACCGTCCGAGACAGATTTGTAGCCGCCTACTTCGACACAGCGGAACGAACCAACGCCCGTAAATCACTCCAGACGCTTACCATGAAAGGGGAAGACATCGACACGTACATCGCCACGTTTGAAAACCTCGTTATCAAGGCCAGGTATAACCCCGATGAAGCCACAACCCTCGACATTTTCCAAGACGGGCTACCTAATCAGTTAGTCATTAACGCTATCCGCTTCCAGCACCCCGTCAATTGGGAGCAGTGGAAGGCGGCCGCATGACTTCAGCAGGCTGAATACCTCGTTTTAAAGGATCGCCTGGGCAAGAACAAACCATCGCGCAGTCGAAAGGGGGGGCACAGCCGAGAGCAGTGGGTCCAGGCCCTCAACAGAACGCGCGACCCAAACGCCATGGATGTTGGACGCGCCAGAGCCTCGGTGGCCCTTACCGACACCGACAAAGCCCAGCTTCAGAAGGAGGGACGATGTTTTAGATGTCGTGCTCAAGGGCACATCTCGCGTAACTGCCCACAAAAGAGCGTGCGCGTGGCTACAGCCAGCGCTACCATGGCGTTACCCGCCACTTCCTCAAGAGTTGCGCTCCCCCCTCCCCCGACTACAAACATACCAACTCCCACCATCAGTACTGTCGCCGTATCAGCTAATCGCATCCTTTCGAATGAGGAGCAGGCAGACGTACAGATCGCAGCGATGAAGGCGCAGTCACAGGAAGTGCGCAACCTCATGGTCGAAAAGTTGTTCGGAAAAGAGGATTTTCTCGACGCTTGAACCCGGCGGCCTGGGCTAGAGCTTTAAACCTAAACGTGTACACTAGCAGATATCGATCAATGCGAATTCCAGTTTTGTTTAAATCTGCACACGCAACGGCCGAACGACAAGTCCTCATCGACTCGGGAGCTACAGATAACTTTATATGCTCCGCGCTTCTCAAACGACTCCAAATTGGGACAAGGGACGTCACTCACCCTATCCGCATCTGGAATGTAGACGGCACCCATAACCAAGACGGCGCCATCACTCAATACACGGACCTCACCGTGAAGACGGGAAAAGAGGAGAGGACGCTTCGCTTCCTGGTCACGAACCTAGGAAGGGACGAAGTTATCCTCAGATACCCTTGGTTTACGGCCTTTGAGCCGAGTATCAAGTGGGGAGATGCAACGTTGAACGAGGAGTTTCAACCGGTTGTAGTCTCGAGCCTTCACTTGTCAGACGAAGCCACACCCATGGAGGCATCCATTCGGGCGTTGGAGACGTATGAACTTGACGAGGAAGCGTGGGAGCAACTCGTAGACGACGAGTGTGAACCTCAAATCGCATTTTTGCGAAAAACAACGACTGCGTCGGAGCTAGCACAACGAGAAGCGGCAAAGAAGGAGCAACGAACGTTCGAAGAAATGGTCCCAGCGGAGTATCATCGTCACCGAAAAATATTTGACGAAGAAGCATCCCACCGATTCCCCCCGTCACGTATTTGGGACCACGCTATTGACCTACTCCCTAACGCTCCCGCCGCGCTCGACTGTAAGGTCTACCCCCTCGCACAGAATGAGCAAGAAGCGCTCACAACGTTCCTTACGGAACAACTAGAAAAAGGATACATACGTCCATCCAAATCACCCTACGCGTCTCCGTTCTTCTTTATTAAAAAGAAAGATGGTAGGCTGCGACCCGTACAAGACTATCGACGGCTGAATGAAATAACCGTTCGAAATCACTACCCCCTTCCCCTTATCCCTGAATTGGTGGACCGAATACGAGGAGCACGCCTGTACTCCAAGCTTGACATCAAATGGGGTTACAACAACGTACGAGTCAAAGGAGGAGACGAGTGGAAAGCTGCGTTTAAGACTAACCAAGGACTCTACGAACCCTTGGTCATGTACTTTGGCCTCACAAACTCGCCCTCGACGTTCCAGGAAATGATGGACACAATCTTCCGACCCCTTGTCCTCACCAACGAAGTAATCGTCTACATGGACGACATCCTAATCGCGACCACCATCGACTACCCTCATCATCGCGCAGTGCTCCATGAAGTCCTCCGCCTATGTGAGGAGCACGACTTATACATTAAGCCGGAGAAGTGCGAGTTCGAAGTCCTCGAGGTGGAGTATCTAGGGCTGATCATAGGCCATGGAAACCTGCGTATGGACCCTGTTAAAGTACGGGGCATCCAGGAGTGGCAAGCCCCGAAGACCCTCCGAGAGGTACGTGCATTCCTCGGATTTTGCAACTTCTACCGCCGGTTCATCCAAGGATTCTCCTCGCTGGCACGACCGCTCCACAACCTCACGCGAAAAGACACACCATGGCGATGGGGGCAGGACGAACAGGACGCGTTCACAAACATCAAACGGTGTATTGGGCGTGAACCAACGCTATTATTCCCTGACTTCTTAAAACCATTCGAACTAGAAGTAGATGCCTCGAACGTAGCCATCGGAGCCGTGCTGAATCAGCTCGGCCCGGATCAGAAATTACACCCCGTCGCATTCCACTCCGAATCACTCAGCGCAGCGGAACGCAATTATGATATCTACGACCGAGAACTCTTGGCCGTCGTAAAAGCACTGAGAGCCTGGCGAACGTACCTAGTCGGATCCCCACACAAAATCATCATCCACACCGACCACGCCAACCTCCAATACTGGAAGGAGCCACGGAAAATTAGTCGCCGAATAGCACGCGAGTTCTTGGAACTATCAGAGTACGACTTCGTATTGAAGCACGTCTCCGGAATAAAGAACGGTCGCGCAGATGCCCTATCAAGGCGAGCGGATTACCCAGTCGACAAAGAGGACAACAACAACGTAATCGTCCTCCCCGCTGAACGATTTATCCGCACTACCGAGATGTCAATGCACGACATGGACATCTGGACCCAAATCTCACAGAATCTTGACGAGAAGGACGTACTGCGTTGGATTGAACCCCACAACCTGAAAAAGGTGGGGGGGCTATGGTGGAAAGGCGACGCCTTGGTTGTCGTGGGCGACAACGATCTTAAACGGGGGGTAATCACCTTTTTCCACGATACTCCCGCGATGGGACACCCCGGAATCACAAACACTTTCGAGCTTCTCCGTCGCGACTACTGGTGGCCCAACATGCGCAAGGACGTGGAAGACTACGTCAAAGGTTGCGCAACATGCCAAGCCAACAAAATCAACACACACCGACAAAAACCACACCTCTTCCCCATCACCACCGACCCAGACGCCGAACCCTTTGAAGTCGTAGCTATGGACTTCATCACGAAGCTCCCAGTGTCCGATGGATATGACTCCATCTTGACGATTACAGACCACGACTGCTCGAAGGCAGCTATCTTCATCCCCTGTCACGAGTCAATAACCGCAGAAGGAGTGGCACGACTCTATCTACGTCATGTGTACCCACACTACGGCATCCCCCGAAAGATCATTACAGACCGAGATCCCCGGTTCACCTCCGCATTTATGAAAAACCTCTGCAAAGTCCTTGGTATTCGCCAAAATATCTCTTCTGCCTACCACCCACAGACAGATGGACAGTCAGAACGCACGAATCAGTGGCTAGAACAGTATTTGCGACATTGGAGCAACATACAGCAGGACAACTGGGCCGAAGCGTTGCCAGTCACACAATTCGCGCACAACGCATGGCCAAACGCGACCACAAAGGAATCCCCCTTTTCCCTCATCATGGGCTGGGAACCACGCACCATGTGGACGCCAAAGCCTACAACATCCCCATCCGTCGAACAGCGCCTAGAGGAGATGGTCATCAGACGACAACACGCGCAAGACTGCATTAAGCATGCGCAAGACCTGATGATGAAGCGAGGAAAGACGCGCTTCGTTCCGTATCAGGAAGGAGCCCAGGTCTGGCTAGAGGGAACGAACCTGCGAACCTTCTACCCAACCGCCAAACTTGGCCCGAAGCGCCACGGACCTTTCCGCATTAAGAAGGTTCTATCAGACGTCTCTTACGAGTTGGAACTCCCCGCTACATGGAAGATTCATCCCGTGTTCCATGCCAACCTCCTCACCCCGTATAAGGAGACGGAACTACACGGCGCGAACTTCACGCGACCTCCACCTGACCTCGTTGATGGAGAAGAAGAGTTCGAAGTAGAGCGCATTCTCCAGTCGAGGCTGCACGGACGAGGGCGCAAACTTCAATTCCTAGTTCAGTGGAAGGGATTCCCCATAAGCGACAGCTCATGGGAACCACTCGAAAACGTACGACACGCCTCGGAACTTATTGCCGACTTTTACCACCTAAATCCTACCGCCGATGGGGCTGGACGAAAGATATAAATGACGTCTCCCCAACACTCCTCACTCCCCATCCCTACCATGACTTCCACTCCCATCGTCTCCACTGTTCCCGCTCACCGCCCAGCCGAGATTATTCTCGAAAACCTAACCGTGCCCTCACAGGAACTCGGTGTCCCGTCTGAAGTAGACGGTCGTACGCCATACTCGGTGATTCTCAGTCGACCCACGTCTCCCATTCTCACTCTAGTCACGGCGGCCCTTTCTAAGCTTGAGGAGCCTCCCACTTCCATACTCCCACCGTGCCTCCCTACCGTCCCGATCGTCCAACCCTTGCCAGCCTCACCCCCACCTGTCGACACGCCCGTCGCTGTGCACGATGTGCCAATTCCGTACTCCCTTACGCCACCACCTCCCCTTGAATCCTCCATAATCGATGCAGTCCACTTCCCCGCCTTCCCCGCCGGGATTGACCATGTCCCGACACCTATTCCCCAACTGCGCATCGCCGAGCCAGACCCCGCCCTGGCCCTCCTCGATGATGAGGATGAAGAGGGAGACGCGGTCGACCCCGGTCTCCCCTTCTTCCTCAACGACCCCACCTCCCCCACTTTCTTCCCGCTCCTGATTGGAGGAGTCGACTGCCCACTACAGACCGCCCGTTTCATCTACTACCGAAAGAGCTATCAGGAGGTCGTCGGGACCATGGGGAAAGGCCACCCCTGCTACATTTCGCAGGTCTTCCTCAATTCGGTCTATGGCGACCAACTTCCCCAGCACATCACCAACAACCAGCTAGACATGTTCCACCCCCACGATCCCCGTGCTATTGTGCTCGATGAGGTGCTTGCAGAACTGCGAAGTCCTCGTCTTCACGCTGAGGTGTCCCGCCTTCGCGAGTGTCTGGTACGCAGAGACGCGATACAGACGCGGGCGTCGGACCTTCGGCATCTCCAATCTGAGTTAACCAAGGACGAATTCGGGCTCGACATGGACCTCGCTGGTGTACGCAAACGGCTGCAGTACGCGCGGGCCATACCCCTCATATCCAACAAGTACGCAGAGCTTCACGCGAAGCCGGTGCGCCCTAGGGGGACACCCGAGCCGGCTCCCCTTCCCCCACGCGTCGGAGGACCTTGCGAGATGCCGCGCCTTCAAGGAGAAGGCCGCCAGCGGCAACGCAAGTGTTTTCAGTGTAAGTCCACTGAGCATCTGGTGGCTCAGTGCCCGGATCGACGGGAGCGCGAACCGTGCAAGTGGTGCGGTAGTCGAGTGCATCGGTCTAACACCTGCCTCATTCGCAGGCTCTCTCCTATGTCCCCCGCATACGTCGACCCAGACAGTCGCCCCAGGTGGTGCGGCAAGTGTCTGCGGCACGACGCGAGGCACGAGGAGATCAAGTGCCCGATGTACGAGCAATGTCGGGATTGTGGTGAGCGCGGATGTTTCATGTTTCTTCGCCGCCACGTCTGTCCCCGCACCCCATCTCCCATTCCATCGAATATCCCTGCCGAAGAAGACTACTATTACACCAGTGACTAGTCGGAGTCGTGGCGACTCCGAGTCTAATGGGGGGGTAATGCTACGATTTTACCTCTACATTACAACTCCCTTTCCTCTTACGTATTCATTGTACTTTTACGATACGATCCGGTTCGGTACGCCTTCCGGCTTCTAGCTTGCACCCACCGTATGACCGTTCCGACACCTCATGGCGCGACTTCTAGAACCCGCTGACAACTTCTGTTGCACGCGTCGTCCCGCGGGATTCCCTTGTTCCGTATTCTTGCTTTCCCTTTGATAGCTCTCTAGGACCAGTATCCTAGGATCGCGCCATATGTTTGCGACTCGCAAACATCCTGTACTAGTATATAAGTCACGCGTTACCTAGCTTGTACGGTAGACTTGACTTCTTGTGTAATACCACGTCGTCTTTGCCTCACGAACCCCATTTGACTCGCCCTTGCGCTTGAGTCCCCGCCTTTGCTCGCCTTTACGCTTGAGCCCTATTTCCCACTATTACTCTAGTGCCCCAGGGAGGCCTAGTGGTACTTGTTCATCATCGAACTGAGTCTTGACCGACTCGCGCTTTTCCGATCCCGATTGACTTACGAAGTACACGTCGTACTTAACGCCCCCGTGGTGGCGTTACATTGGGCCAGTTTTGGCCAAACCGGAAACCAAACCATTTAATTTTCACCAAACTGAACCCAAACCGGCCCAAACCACTTCAAACCGTTCTAAACCGTTCCAAACCATCCCAAACCGATTAAAAAAAGGTGTTTTAAATTGCTTCTTAATTGGTTTGGTTTGGTTCAAACCGAGTTCAAACCGAGTTTAAACCAGTTAAGACCTGGTTTAAACTTATTTGACACCAAAAACATGAAATATTTTTAATAATAATAAATTTAACCATTTATTTTGGTTCAAACACAGTCAAACTTGATTCAAACTTGGTTTGAACTCAGTTTGAACCAAACCAAACCATTTAAGGACAAAATATAAAATAATTTTTAATAATTGTTCTTAATCGGTTTGGAATGGTTTGGGATCGGTTTGGGGGTCCCAAACCCCAAACCGAACCATTTGGTTTATTTTCAGAATTTTCCAAACCCAAACCGATTAAACGGTTTGGGTTCAGTTCAAACCGAGTTTGGATCGGTCTGGGACCGAACTTCCCCAACACTACCACTACGTCTACAGTGGCAAACCCATGTACCCCGCAGCGGACATGGTCCTCTTCACAGAGGCTTTTGAAGATTGGGCGCGCGTCGACCGCTGCCTCAACTCCATTCACAACCTCTCCCTCATGGTGGAGGTCCACCGCTGCTGCCTTGCTGACCGGGAGCAGCAACGCCTTAACCAGTGCATCGACAACCTCATCGCCACCCTGGGGGAGGTTCAAGGTAAGGTGGCAGGTAGTCGGTGCCGGCTGGAGATGGCCAACGCGTTGGAGCGTATCGAGGATGAGGCAGGCACCATGGCGGACTACGAGTTGACGAAGAAGACCCGCAGGGGCAAGAAGAGTGCCCAGCAGCCACAGCGTACATGGATTCGTTACAAGGAGGAGGGCTTTGGAGTGTTGGGGCATCGCACCTGAAAAGGGGGTGATGTTGCGATCGGACTCATTGGTACGGACTGTAGTCTTGCGGGGTTCTGACTACCCTAGTATTAGTCAGGGACAGTCGTCTCAGTCAGCTTGTTGTGGTTATCACATGTCGCGTAGTATGGACTTGACTCATACCTAGGACAGTCGTAGTAGGGTTCGAGCTACCATCACTACTGGGTACCTTACGTTCAGGAGGAGCTTCAAAGCTCCTCGTCAATTGTATATCTAGTGGGTAGTGCGAAGACCGAGCTCCTTAGCTTGGTCTTCTTGAATCCTTATCTGATTCTGGCTCTCTCTCTCTTCGTCCGCCTCCTCCTTGCCCTCAGCCTGTTATCGCATCTGGCCTTGGTAAGGCAGATCACCCAGCGACACGTACACCTGGTGGACTTCGCCCCAGTGCTTGTAGCGGTCACGTTCCTCCTGAGGTCGTGTACTTATATTCGCTAAGTCGTCCTTCACATACTCAGCCACTCTGTCATCGCTCAAGTCGAGCATCATTAGGACAGGCCTAACGCAACACATGGTCTTTTGATGCTGATGAAACTATCCCTTTTCCCTCAGATACTTCATGTCCTCCAAGTTGTGCACCAGCTGCGATTCTTGCTGGTGCACGCCAGGTTAGTACTCACGTTCCCCGCCCCTCTTGGCATGCTGTTGAAGCAGCTGAGGCTGATGAACAGTACACATAGAGATAATACTCACAGTGACAAGGGAGACTGTGGTGAGATATGAAGGGTGACTCTCAGTAAAAAAGAAAAGTCGGTCAGAAGTCAGAAAAAAGTCAGAAAAAAGTCAGATGGTGGTCAACTGACTACAAAATGACTAAATGTCGTTTTTAGTGACTACAAGATGACTTCTAGATGACTATTTGTAGTCAATTTGTAGTCAGTTTTCTTGAGAATGGCATTAGTCATTTCTTAGTCGTAGTCAAATCATCTGTAGTCATTTCATAGTCAAGTTATAGTCAAATCATCTGTAGTCATTTCATAGTCATTTCATAGTCATTTCATAGTCATTCCATAGTCACACAGATTTCTGAATTAATTTGTTTTTCACACAGTAATTAATGGCCAAAAGAAATCAAATTGACATTGACAACTAAACTAAACAAAACAAAACCGAGTTGGCTCAGCCTTCCGACGAGGCTTCCGGTGAAGTCGACTCGTCTTGATCCATCGGGGCACCACGGTGTGCCTTAGCTGCGCGTGAGAGTGTTGCCCGTTTGGGGGCAGGCTTGGTGGGCGACGACTTGGTGGCAGCGGGCTCGGTGCGCTTGGCCGACTTGGAGGGGCTTGCCTTAGTGCCCGACAACTTGGATGGGCCGGCCTTGGCGCCTGACGGTTTGGTGGAGGAAGGTTTGGTGGGCGCGGCGGGTGCAGTACCCGATGAGTTGGAGGGAGCGGCCTTGGGCTTGGAGTGCACGGCCTTGGGCTTGGAGGGCGCAGCCTTGGGCTTGGGGGCAGGCTTGGACTTGGGGGCGGGCTTGGACTTGGAGGGGGCAGGCTCGGCGTCTGACAATCCAGAGGCAGCAGCAGCGAGGGCGAGGGGTGAGGTAGATGATGACTGGGTTGAAGGAGCACGGGGCGGGGCAGTTGTTCAATAGTTAGCAAATATAAGTAACTATGTTTTAGACTTACCTGTGCGTCCTTCCAGCAGCGTTGGAGCTGCTCGAACAATAGTTCGAGATAGTTGTCGGCCAGGTACGCAGTAGAGGACCGCCCTCTCGCGGTACACAACGCCCTGGCCACCTTGCAGGTCCTAACCGTGGCCGCGATCAGCTTGAACGCGGTCGAGGTACTACCCACCGACTCCCAATCCATGAGAGCCGACCGAATTGTCAGACCACCCCCAGTGAATTGCGCATGGCCCCAATTCTCGTTCGAGTCGTCATCGTCGACATCCGGTGCGTCGGGATCCGCAGAGTCGAGTCGATCGAGTAGTGCTGCGACGTCATTGGACGGTTTACGCGTTTCACAATCAGTGGCATCGTGCATGGCTCGGAGGAGGTCCACGGTGTCAGGGACCGTCGAAAAGTCGTTGGTAATAACATCTATTCAAAAATTAGTAGTTTTTTTTTATGGCCCGATAGAGCGTACCTATTAAGTTGGAAGCTGGGTAGAGAATTAATCAGCGAGGTGACAGAAAAAACGATAAAAGGAAACATACCAGAGGGGGACACGATAATGTCCTTGAAGTTAGCCCTAGGTTGAGCGCGGGGTTGCGAAGGCGCTGCAGCTCGAGCCATGGCGAGGAAAGCAGGGGGCAAAGGCGGGGACGGGGACGGGGGCAGACTGCCTGAAACGCCTGCGGCATAGTTAGTGTTTTCGAAATGTGATAAAACGTGTGCGTACCTGTCCCTGTCCCAGACGTCTCCTTGCCCTTCTGCCTGTCGTGCTTTGCCTTCTTGTTGGGCCGTTGCGTCGGGGATCGAGCACGGGGGCGCTTGGATTTGCCGCCTTCAGTCGTCTTCTGGGTCTGTGGGCCCGACGAAGCCGGCGCTGACGACAGTTCGGACGAGAGACGGGATTGTTGGGGAGGAAGCGAGTGGGAAGAGGGAGGCTGTGAAGGAAGAGGCTTGTCCCTCAATACAGCGCCGAGAGTCGCGTCGGCTTTCCAATGGTCCGCACACAAAGTGAGAAGAGGGGCGGCAGCTTCGAGCTCAGCGATAGCAGCGTTCCACTCACTGAGGAAGAACGACTTGAAATACCTCTTTTTGCGGGGTTCGTCGATAGAGCGCGGGTCGGTACTGTGAAGTCTTTCGAGATTTGAACGCAAGATGGCCCAGGCGGAAGCACGGATCGACATCCATTGGGATTTCGTGATGCCAGTTCCGTTTGGGAGACGGATGGCCCGTTCCATCGGTGGTCGCGATTTGTTGCTCTCTTTGATTCCGACTAGCGGGTCATTCTTGGCGTCCTCGGTAGTCCAGAGGACCGATTGTGGGAGGTGCTGGGGGCGGATAAGAGGCTGCGGGCCGGCCGAAGGAGGTGGAAGCGGAGAGTCGACGGTGCCAGAGAGAACATGCGAAAACGAGTCGCTCAGGGTGAGAGACATATCGTTCATGACAGGAGTGGTAGAGAAAGCTGGGATAACAGTGTATTAGCTAAAGAAGAAAAAAACAAAGGGAGGCGATGACTTACCAATTCCCTTACAAGTGCGTCGCAGCTCGACGATCTCACATACCATCTCAGACACCGTGTGCTCGAGTTTGGCGACCTTTTGGTGTGTCTTCTGATACTGTTGGTTGTGATAAAGCTCGTCGTGTGTGAGAGCTGCGATGAGGTCCGGCGAAAGACTGGAGTGTTTGGGAAGGGCACCCGAGGGATGTGCACGTTGTTGCGAAAACTTAGAGTACGAAACTCCCGTGCTGCCGGAGAGGGAGCTGTGGGGGGGCCGTCGATTCGAGCGACTCGAGGGAGGGCGCATGGTATCATAGTTATTGTCACCGTCAGACCCAGCCCCAAAGAGGTCTTCATCTTCATCTTCGGAATGGTCGTAGCGGGGAGGAGACATTGTAAAAAAAAAAAAAAAAGGTAAGAGAAAAAATGTGACGAGTGCGAACGAGAGTAAACCAACAAGCAAGTCACGCAAATGCAATGCTTACTACACATTGTTTCGGTGCGTCGAGCGACGGCCCGAAGTTCCCGCGATCCTTAGGATTGCTATCTGCGGGCCATCAACAACACTCATTCATGCATCTACACCACGTACTATGGCCTCAGTTGCGCCAAAGTACCCTTGTCCATGCTTCCAATGCAACTCAATGAAGCATCTCACCAGAAGGACAATACAGGGTCATCTTAAGCAGAACCAAGTTCAGCTACTAGATCAGATTGGTTTGCAGGGTTCTCAGCACACAATCAACTACTTGCAGAGCTGTTATGACCAGACTGCACAGTTGCTTGCTAGCATAGCTGGGGAGTCTCAATCAGCTAGCCTATCTTCTCATCCTGATGGTATATGTTTATTTTTTTATGCCCTTAATCAAAAACTAATTTGCCTTGATATTGATCTTAATCTAGATAATACCTCTGTTGCACCAGCACCACTCCAGGAAGGCCCAGAAGGGGCTCAGAGGGAGACTGATGGTTGGTACTATTTTACTGTGCTTTGGTTCCTAGCTCAATTTTTTAAATCAGATTTTCATGCTGCTGGGAGTGCAGTGGGAGATGCTGATGCTGTGATGACAGATGTTGATGGTAAGTAAAATCTCTTGATATATTGGTATCTAAACTACACAATTACAGATCTCCCAGGCTACAATAGTGATCCTATGGAGCCCTCTATGCTTGCCTCTGCAAATTTTGAGGATTCATCTGACTCTGAGGATCTGTCTGGCTCTGAGGATGATCTATCTAGCTCTGATGGCCAATCTGCTCTATTTGAGGTTGCTGAGGAGATCTTAGAAGCCCCCCCTCAGCCTGTGGACTTGGGTTATGACTCTGACTTTTTAGATATGTTTGCGGAGGATGTTGCTGAGATGGAAGACTCAGCCCTATCTGAGGCTTTGGAGGAGTCTAGTCAGACAAGCAGGGCAAGTCCCTCTTTGCCAGAGGCTGTTGTACAGCTCCAGAAGAAGCTGTTGGGGGACTATGCTCTTCCCCCTCCCCCTTCTGGTCCCCCAGGGGAATACGCTCTATCTAGGGCAGAAGTGCTGTCCCTTCAGCACTACTTTGCATGGACAGAGTCCCAAGGCACAGTAAAAGCCTATGGCTCTCATGCTAAAGTGCTTTCAGAGGCCACAGATGTGGAGATCCTCAGCCTTTATGCTGTGCGGAAGTTGGCGGAGAAGCTTACTGGGCTGACACCATCATTTATTGACATGTGCCCCAGGAGTTGCATGGCTTATACTGGGGACTTTCAGTCTCAAACCCTTTGCACACACTCTCGTGATGGAAAAATTTGCAATGAAGCACGCTATAAGCAAAAGCTGGGTCCTAGGGCTTCACAAAAGCCAAGGGCACAAATGCTTTATATTCCCATCATTCCCATCATTCAGTCACACTATTCAGTTGCAGAAACATCAGAAGAGATGAGATACAGAGACAGGTGCTTGCAGGAGACTCTGAAACTCCTTGCAGTGGCTTCAGGTGCCAACAGGCAGACATATTCTGATTTTGCCAACTCTGCAAATCATGTTGATCACTATAAAAATATGGGGCTATTTAAAGATGCCAGAGACACTGCCATTACAATCTCTACTGATGGTGCTCAGCTCACCATGAAGAAACAATCCAATGTGTGGCTTTTGGTTGTTGTGCTACTCAATCTCCCACCAGAGAGGCGATATAGGGCAAAAAATATTATCATCCCCCTTGCTATTCCTGGGCCTTCATCTCCTGGAAATATTGAGTCCTTCATATATCCTCTTTTCCAGGAGATGGCCATGGCTAGTGAAGGAATATGGACATGGGATATAATTGATTCATCCTACTTTGTTTTAAAGGCATATCTCTGTGGTGTCAAAGGAGATATGCTGGGTTCAGCCAAGTTAAATGGAATGGCTGGACATGCAGCTCTTCATGGTGATCGCTTCAGTATGGTGCAAGGTGCACGCACTAGCAAAGAGAAGGGTGCAAAGGCACAATATTATCCACTCTCTCCACCTCAGGGGGAGAAGTTTAATCCAACTCGCCCTGATATTGATCCTTACTTCCTACCAATGCGGGATCAGAGTCATTACTGGAAGACCATTAATAGGCTTCTATCTGCAAAGACTAAGAAGGAGCAACAAATGATTGTGAGGGAGACAGGAATATCACGCCTCACACTATGTTCTACCAGCCCTGCCTTTTCTCATCCATCATTCTTCCCACTGGATCCATTTCACCTATTCTATGAGAACTGCATGCTACATATCTGGGACTTGTGGGTAACACACAGTTCCAGTGATGAAAGGATCCACCTCAGTAAAGAAGTTGCAGAACTTCTTGGGGAAGAGGTTGAGAAGGCTGTAAAGACTCTCCCTCCATCTTTTTGTGGGCCAATTAGAAACCCATACAAAAAGCGCCAGAGCCAATATAAAGTCTATGAATGGATGGCACTCCTCCATTGGTATATTATACCAATTGCTTGGGAACTACAAGTTGATCAGGAAGTTTTGGAAAACTTTGGAGAATTTGCAGACATTGTTGAAACTGCCATGACCATCTCCCCAAGGTCATCAGAGGATTTAGCAGAGTTACATGGAAAAGCTTGTTCCTTCCTGCATGAGTTTGAAAGGCTATATGTTGGTGATGACCCAATGAAGGTCTCAAGATGTAGACTGTGCATCTTTCAATTAGTCCATGTCCCATATCATATTCTATGGCATGGCTCAATCAGATTTGGCTCACAAGCAACAGTAGAGAGGGCAATTGGAGAGCTGGGGCACAAAATTAGATCTAAAAAGGCACCATTTGCCAATATGTCCACAATTTTATTTGAAAGGGCAACCACTAAGATGTTGACTCTGAAGTACCCAGTCTTGTCTATTCCTGGAAAGGAGAAGAGACAAAAAGAGCACCTTTTTCAGTCCCTTCCTATAAGGAAGACTGACAAAAAAAGGGGAACAGACTTTTATACCCATCTCAAGGCAATTTGTGGATGTCTTGATGTGCCTTTTAATTGGGATCTTAAAGTCCAGAGATGGGGAAAGTGCACAATTAAAGAAGGTGTCACTCTGAGAAGTAGGATCTCTGAGCTAAGGGGCCAATCCTCACGCTCCTCAAGATATTTTGAGGCTCAGAGAGACATACAAGCAAAAAGACCTACTTGGGGAGAGGCACTTGCATTTTACTCAGTGCCAGAGTACAACCTGTGTTTGGTGGTCTACTGTCCAGTGGTGGAGGAGTTTGGTGTAGTAGGGAGGTGGTGTGGGAGATGGTCAGAAGAGATAAGGGTGATGGAAACATCTAGGCTGATGAATCTGATTGGAATTTGGGAGTTTGAGTCAAGGGTTCATATCCTAAGAAGACATCCAGGACTTAGGGCTGTACACCGTACCCGTAAGAATACGGGTGTACGGGACCCGTGGTACGGGGCCCGTACCCGTTCCGTTTGCCACTTACTACATGGGTTATGTGGTACGGGTACGGGGCGGGTGATACCCGTCCGTACCCGTTAGTTGACGCTACTTTACGGGCGTTGTACGGGTACCCTACGGCCTACTATGATGACCCGCACCGACTGATGGAGACGCGCCTCGTACGTCCCTTTTCTTCACCTTCACATCCTCCCAGTCCTAAAATGGTGGCGCGTGTAATAGGACAACAACCTGAATCACCTGCAGCGGGTTCAAGGACCTTCCCGAATGCTTTGATCTCGCACTAAACACGGAAGTTGCGTGCTGCCCCTTGATGGCGCGGGCTGGGGCTGCTCGTGGCGTCGCGTGGTGCATGACTGAGGCGTTCGACAGATGGACGGGCAGGTAAAGATACTGGTATTTGCGCAATATATGCACATACATGCCACTTTCTGCTATATGATTCGACTTCCCAGTTGTCTTGTCGGCCGCAGATACATTTAAGATGCCATTTGCGTCGATGTCGAATGTGTGTTGCCCTTCGTCTGTGCACGCTCGCCCTCGTAGACTTGAATAAGCACACCGGGCTGGTTGTCCGAATACGTGGAGAAGATCTTGGACTTCTTCACGGGACCGTCGTGTTGCGCTTGATAAGCGCGGTCATGACACCACCCGCAGTCTCGATACTAGAGCGAGGGTTATTTCAGGTCTGAAAATATGAATAGACCAACTTACCCGGTCATTACAGTCGTGGTTGCGCTGACTCGAGCATCATCGCTTCGTTGCTGTCGCCATGCGGCTCAGGCTCTGTTGAGAAATCATTGGTCCCTCAAGTCAGTAGAAATCATCATGGAGTCTAAAAAAAAACGCTTAGCGTCTCGAGAGCTGCAACATACACGTGAGTATGCCGAGACCGAGGTAGACGTTGAGGCGAAGGAGAGAGGCACCAATGAGCCACCTGTGGTGTCGGAAGAGTGAGAAATGGGACGAGACGACAGGAAATAAGTAACAGACAAGTTGCGGCTAGAAGAGGCCACTGACTCAGATGTGGGCAGGCCGAAAAGAACGGCAAAAGGCGTGGGAATGCGATGCTGGGGTCTATGGGCCTAGGGGCCGTTTGCGAGATGGCCGTCAGATGTCGATTCGACACGATGTAGCGAGGCGAGATAATGGACGACGAGATGGATGGATGAGTGGATGGATGGGTGGATAAATGGGCCGATGGATGGACAGACCGACCGATGGGATGGGATGGGATGAAAGTGCTAGAGGTCTGTCTCCAGTGCCTTCGGCGGCCCTTCGCCGTATAGTTTCGTGGGGAGGCAGGGTCTAATAGGCGTGGACTAGGAGTGGCGCAGCGGCAGGCTTGGACAGTGGCCCCGGATGGGTGATGACAATGACAAGAGAGCTGTGATTCAGTGGCGATGCGGTGCGACGAAGATGTTGGATGGTGGGAATGAGTCTGTAATGACTCAGAGAGTCAGAGTGAGATAATGAGCCGCGAGCGAAGAGAAAGAGACTTGGAGATGGTTTGTGTAGATGGAAGAATGGATGGATGGGGGAAACATGCACTGGCAAGAGAATCGATGGCGTCGTGCGACGTCGTCGGAATGAGTCCAACTTAAATTTGGCGATACTGTCGAGGATGGGTTCGGGCGCAGGGCCTGTGCTATCCGAGTCCTTACATCGTCACAGCCAAGGGGTGGGTTGAAGTTGTGAATGGAAACTGTGAGCAGCTTAAGATCATACCGGCAGCCTGAGAGACTGTGTATGACATCAATGATGGTAGAAAAACCCACGGGCGTGGCACGGGTACGGGTTTTGCATGGGTTGGGAAATCGCTACCCTGACCCGTACCCGCGTGACCCGTACCCGTGACGATCCCTAGTAGGCGAGCAAGTAGGCGAGTGTGAGTCTGCTAAAACGTTAGGCATGCAAACAATGAAGACAAGGCTGAGATGAAGAGATAAGAAAACTGTGAGATCACTCAGATGAGACTTGGACGTCTTGGACCTTGGACCTTGGTGCGAGCGAAAAAAGATGAATCTTGAATTGCCATATCCGGTCCGAGGAACTCCGAAACCTGTCAACTGTTCAACGCAACGCATTGGTTCAACGTTCGACTCGACCTTCAAACACCTCAACGTTCTTACTACTGTGTCACCACCTTGCCACCATTTGATTTCCAGACCCTGTCTCATGGTCTCCGTACTCACCTTGTCAAGTTGTAGCCTGCCCTCGCTCTGCCCCACACCCGCACGGGCCGCACCTTGCCTGGCTCAACATATCTGTATAACAAAATTTACTGCTTTTCATCTCAGCGTCATCGTACCTTTGTATTTCATCTCTTTCACTTTGCTATTTTTGACCTCTTTAAGTTAGGACAGGACTCGGTTGCGTTGGATGACTCAGTCGTCTCCATCCTCACGCTGCGTCATGGCCTCCTTCCATATGTTTTGTTGCCTACTCTTCCTTGGCAAGCAGCTCCTGGTCGTTTTATTTATGCAACCTTTTCCGGACCCTCCCCATTTTGTCTTCGTTGCATGAACTATCGGACTTCACCTAAATCACCTCGGACTTCATCTCGTATAGTAGGGCATCACGACGATGCAATCATGTACTTAAATTGGTCCTCTTCCCTGTCAATTTCAAGCGTTCGTCCCCCACTGCTCTCGAGTGATTTCCAATAGGCTCTCTCCTTCTCACGCATCCAAACCAAACCCCTCGCGTTCTTTTATTTCATCTGCGGCCGCATCAGGCCCGCATGTTGTGATGCTTGGAGGCAGTTCAGCGAGTAAGTTCAACCGTACAACCTTCTCCACATACAATGATCTAATCTGAGTATTACGGACAGCTACTGATCAATGTGCCCTGCGACCTGATGGGACTCTGAAGGACGCTTCGGAAATCAACTGGTATAATGATAAGGACGACAATATGCCTACATTGCCTAGTGCCGTGCCGCCAAACATAGTCCCAACTCCGATAGGTAAGTTTTCTTTCGCTTCTCTTCCTCACATACTGAATTCCCTTCAGAACGAGAAAAAAGAAAGCGGAACACCACTCGGATGGAAGAAATTATCAGAGCAGAGCAAGAGAGTGACGAATCAGAGCAGCCTCGCCAGAAAAAAAAAAAACGCAAACGCAAGCCCGAGGTGCTTTCTGACCCTGAAGACAAGCCGTATACTTCAGTGGCCTCGGGTTGCGATAGCGAGAGTGATGGTAGTAGCATCGCTGAGATCGCGCCTGATGAGGTTCGCCTTGATCCACACGACTGTCACATTTGTTCACATGGATTTTAGATCGCAGATATGTTACCTTCGAAGATGAAACCCCTGAAGTCTCGGAAGTCATCAAAGGGGAAAGGTAGAGCCAAAGCCTCATCGGACAAGCCTTCAGCTGCGAAAAAACGCCACCCGGAGATTGCTGATGGCCCTCCTGATGGGGGTTTGTTACGAGCCCAACCACTACAGGGTGCTTTGTCAACGAATAGCCTTGAGGGCTCAACTTTATCCCAGAAAAAGGTATGCTCATTCTCGCTTGATTTTGTGCGTCTCTGATTATCCCAGGGAGTAAAAAGGAATCCGATCTACCTGTTTTACGAAGCCACCGACCTTGGCGCAGATGGCAGTCCAGGTAGGCCAGGTGACAAACACTTCCGATGCCACCACGGAAACAAGAAAGTCCTGACCATCACAAAGGCGATGAACCACAATCTGAACGGTGCGTCATCATGACTCAGACCTGGCACTTCCTGCTCTCATGACCAATAGGTCTTGTGGGTCATTTACGAACCCATTTCAAGTCGCTCTTCAACCTATACATGGTCCTTAAAGATCGAGAGACTCCGCCAACTGAAGACGAGAAGGCCTTTGCCTCCGGTGACAAGGAATTTACTGGTCAGGATCAAGCGGAATACGTCAAGGCTCTTGAGATGAGAGCGTCAACAATAGCGTCAGCGTTTTTTAGGCAACAACAGGCTGCGGTGGTGAGTTATCCTGGTGTCTTTGGGTTACAACTGACATCAGTATAGGAGCCTTTTGATTCGTCAAAATTTGAGCGCCTCCTCACGGAGTGGATTGTTGCTTGTGATCAGCCATTGGACGAAGTTGAGAAGCCAGAGTTTATTCGCATGGTCCAGTATGCACACCATTCCCAGACCAAGCTCAAACTGCCAAATCGACAAGGCGTACGACGGCGCGTGATGAAGCTCGGTGAAGAGACAATGGAGGGTATTCGAGAGATGTTTAAGGTGGGATATATTTGCTCCACCGAAACAGGTCTAACTGTCGATTAAAGGCCCTGGAAGGGAAGGTCAGTCTCTCCCTTGATGCATGGACATCAAGCAACGGCATCGCGTTCTTGGCAATAGTTGCTCACTATGTCACTAATGATGGAGAATTGGGTGTGTCGGTCTTACAACTCCCATCTTTTCTCTTGACTGACGAACACAGAGGAGCTCCTTGTCAATTTCCAGGAGCTGATTGGTGCTCACACTGGTGAGAACATGGCGGAAGTGGTTTGGGAAACCTTAGAACTGTACGGGCTCAAGGGTAGGGTATGTATTCCAGCGTTGAGCATCCAAATCCCTTACTGACAAGTTATAGGTTATTGCAATAACAATGGATAACGCAAGTAACAACGACACATTAATGGCTACATTAGAAGCTCGTTATCAAACAGAAGGCATTTTCTTTTCAGCTCGAGACTCTCGAATGCGGTGCATGCCCCATACCATCCACCTTGCCGCGCTTAAGGTCTGTTGTTCACTTTTGTCATCTTCGTGTCATACTCTAATACATACTAGCTTCTTGAAGCCATTGGTGTAATATCAAAGAGGGATGGCGATAAAAGTGCCAGTTGCGGAGGTAATTACCAAGATGAGGTCACTCTTCACCATGCCAATGACGACAGCGACGCATGCCGGGGGGATGATGAAGATGGCGAAGAAAACATTCTTGAAGCTATTTCAAAGGTGTGTTTTACGTGGCCATTGACCTGTACCAATGGCTGACTCGGACTCACTCGGACTCACCCCCTTCTGTCAGCTTCGCAAAGTTGTACGAGCAGTTCGCTCAAGTCCTCAGAGGCGTCAGAGCTGGCTTAGGGAGGTCCGGATGTCTCTTTCAGAAGAACTGATGGGTGCTGGCGGTACTGCATTCATGCTTATTCTAGATGTCAAGACAAGATGGTCATCAACCTACCAAATGCTTCGTAAGTGGTGCATAGTAGTCGAAACGGAATCATCTCCATCTCATATAATTCTAGGCCGGGCATTACAACATCGTGAAGCTATCAACACCTACATTTACCGACACGAAGATTTAATCCAATTTCGTCTGACCGAGGAAGATTGGAGAGCGATTGAGATGGTAACACGCTGGTTGAAGTCATTCCAGTCTGCTACCACTCAAATGTCAGCCTCGAAGACGCCCATGCTCTCCTCCACTCATGCGATTTTCCGTGGACTCCAAGCCGACCTCAGGGACATTCTTTGCAAGGAACAAGGCCTATCCCCTCAACTCATTCAAGGCCTCTCCGACGCCCACCTAAAGCTTAGCGAATATTATTATAAATTTGACGAGTCACCATTCTATCTGTGGGCCTCTCGTAAGTCTCATCCTGGATTACTATTTGCCAATTGATCTGAAGCCGCTTAGTTTTGGACCCTCGGATTTCGTATTCGGCACTTCTGGATGAGTTCGAAGGCGATGACGATCTCGCGCCTTTCCTTGAGGTGGCGAAGAACAAGCTTCACGTATATTACAAGACACTCTATGCGAACAAGACAGCGCCCCACCCTTCCTCGTCCAGCCCATCCAGTCAGGCTGCCTCAGCGGCTCTTGGCCACTCCCCACCAAAGAACTTCACTGCTCGATTCCGGAAACCCCGTGCACCAATTGACGAACTTCTTGAGTTTTGGAAGCTCCCTCAAGAGGATTTCGATGCTTGCGATCCACTTCAGTGGTGGTTAGGCCGTCGGGCTTCTTTTCCCAACCTGTATCGACTTGCGTGTGATGTCTTGTCCATCCCAGGTGCGTTCTCTTTCTTTTTGCTGACAGCCTAAGTTCACTAACCTCCATGTTATCAGCCTCAGCTGTGGCCGTAGAGAGGGTCTTCTCTGGTGGCCGTGACACGATCTCTCTCCGTCGTGCTAGCTTGAAGGCTGACACCATCAGGACCCTTATGCTGGTCAAGAAGAAATTACATTTAGATCGCGAACGTGCAAACAGAGCGCTGAAGGGTAAAAGTCCTAGTATTTTACTTTAGTCGCTTCCGATATCTTTAATATACAAGCCATTTACTCTCGTTCGCTTATGACCGCCCCAGTCAGCCATCACATCCCTGATCAAACACGACGACGACTTGGGCTGACTCTCATTAGCTAGTTCAGGTGAGTGTCAACTGTGCCTTCCGTAGCCAACACTCGCTCTCCTTTGCGCACCTCTCCCCTTTGTCTATCACCCATGTGGTATGCAATGATGCCGCCACCTACGCTCGTGAAATCCAGACCGTGGACTGGAACCGGGAGGTACTGCCCCATCTCACCACCTCTGAAGCCGCGCCGCAGAACACCACCATCGAGTATCTCAGCCACCTCATGCACGAGAATGCGCAGCACACCAAGTTCGACGCCGATGCCAGGTGGCTGCAATTCGTCAAGACAGGCCTGTCCCATTGGTTTCTCAACAAGTGCCAGACTACTTCAAGTTCTGCCACATGGGCAGTGCGTCTCTGGAGCCTCTCGCGCACCCGCTCCTTCTCCCCCGAAAGCCTTGTCATGTTCTTCAAGTGGTCCCACGCCCAATGCTTTCCCTTCCATACATACACCACCCTCTCGTACACCATTGTCCTCCACGGGCTCCTCCACGGGCTCCTCCGGAAGGGCGCATACCCCCTTGCTCTGAAGTATGGGAGTGCTATCGCAAGCACGGGACCCACAAGCTGCACCTCGATCCGGTCACCCTCGGTGTTGGCGTCGAGGTGCTGGCCCACTCACGGCACCCAGACCACATGCTGGCTCTTGTCGATGCGCGACGCACAATGAGGACAGCGCAGGTCCCGTCGTTTGTTGTCACCCACTTGATGCTTCCACAGTGTGCCGCTGCAGCCAATCGCCACCTTGTTTGACGTTAAGTAGCCTGTAAATGATGGTGTAGTATTTGTACTTTAGTCTTTCCGAAGCTTTTATATACAACCCGTTACCCGTAAATACAGCCGTAAAAGTTCCCGTACCGTCCCGTTTAGGTTCACAGTAGGACAGTATACGGTACGGGGACAGTACGGGGAAACCCGTTTTGACCCGTTAAATATACGGCCGTACCCGTAATACGGTACGGTGAACAGCCCTACCAGGACTGGATATGCTGAGTGCAGAAGAATGTGGATTTGAAGAGATCCTAGCAGAAGATGAGTAGGGTAAATAAAAATGGCTGTCTTGTACTTGTACTTCCCCAATTCTCTAGGAACTTGTGTTGCATCAGAAAGAAAGGAGCTAACAAAATATCTAAGTCAGCAAGAAGTCAGATAGTAGTCAGATGATAGTCTGAAATTTGACCAAAGTCAGAAGGTAGTCATCTTGTAGTCAGCTCTAAGTCAAAATGACTTGGTGAAAAACTTCAATCATGGAGTACACATAAATATGCTCAGGAATTGTTGCAAAGCAACACTCTTGATTGAAACACAATCCATTTACTCTTTCCTAACTTAAATAAACTGCTCATCTTTCAACAGAGATTTTTTATTTGTTCAACTCACATATAATAATCACCAGTGGTATCTTCTCCTCCTCTTTCCTCATATCTCACTTCCCCATGTTTCCCTCCCCCTCCCTATGTTCCCCTTCATACTCCCCATTCCCATGCTCCCCTCTGCTACCTATATAATCACCCTCCCCATGTTCCCTTCCCCCATTCCTATAATCCCCCTCCCCATGTTTCACTCATCCCAATATTCCCCTTTCCCATGTTGCCCTCCCCCATCTACATAATCCCCTTCCCCATGTTCCCCCCCCCTCATCCCTATATTCCCCTTCCCCATGTTTGCTTCCCCCATCTACATAATCTCCTTTCCCATGTTCCCCTCCCCCATCTACATAATCCCCTTCCCCATGTTCCCCTCCCTTATCCCTATATTCCCTTCCCCATGTTCCCCTCCCCCATTGATATAATTCCCCTCCCCATGTTCCCCCCCCCATCTACATAATTCTCCTCCCCATGTTCCCCTCCCTCATCCCTGTATTCCCCTTCCCCATGTTCCCCTCCCCCATCTACATAATCCCCTTCCCCATCATCCCCTCCCCCATTGACATAATTCCCCACCCCATGTTCCCCTCCCTCATCCCTATATTCCCCTTCCCCATGTTCCCCTCCCCCATCTACATAATCCCCTTCCCCATGTTCCTCTCCCCCATCTACATAATTCTCCTCCCCATGTTCCCCTCCCTTATCCCTATATTCCCTTCCCCATGTTCCCCTCCCCCATTGACGTAATTCCCCTCCCCATGTTCCCCCCCCCCATCTACATAATTCCCCACCCCATGTTCCCCTCCCTCATCCCTATATTCCCCTTCCCCATGTTCCCCTCCCCCATCTACATAATCCCCTTCCCCATGTTCCCCTCCCCCATCTACATAATCCCCTTCCCCATGTTCCCCTCCCTTATCCCTATATTCCCTTCCCCATGTTCCCCTCCCCCATTGACATAATTCCCCTCCCCATGTTCCCCCCCCCATCTACATAATTCTCCTCCCCATGTTTCCCTCCCTCATCCCTATATTCCCCTTCCCCATGTTGCCCTCCCCCCATCTACATAATCCCCTTCCTCATCTTCCCATCCCCCATCCCTATATTCCCCTTTCCCATGTTGCCCTCCCCCATCTACATAATCCCCTCCCCCATGTTGCCCTCCCCCATCTACATAATCCCCTTCCCCATCTTCCCATCCCCCATCCCTACATTCCCCTCCCTCATCCCTATATTCCCCTTCTCCATGTTCCCCTTCCCTATATCCCCCTTCTCCATGTTCCCCTCCCCCATCTACATAATCCCCATCCCCCATGTCCCCCACCCCTTTCCCTATATTCCCCTTCTCCATATTCCCCTCCCTCATGGGCCCCATCCCATAATTGAAGTTTTTCTCTAAGTCATCATGACTTTTAACTGACTATAAGGTGACTTTATTTGACTACAAAATGACTCTCTCCTGACTTTGGTGAAATATCTGACTTCCAGCTGACTATACTCTGACTACACTCTGACTATTCACTGACTTTTCTTTTTTACTGAGCCGGTGACTTGAAGCAGCAACAGAGTAGTTCTTGCAAGTGAAGCAGAGGTGGTGTCTGGCACACAACAGATGAGAACTGGTGTGGTGCCAGAGCATACATGGTACTCTACTTATACTGCTACAGGGGGTGATGCTAGTAACACAGGTCACAGTAAATACAAGATGCATTGTTCTACAACGGGACAAAGGAGTGGACTGTAGTGCTCATCACAGGTAACCCATGGGTCACTCGACCCTTACCCATACCCGTACCCACACAAAACCCATACCTGTGCTCATGGGTATGGGTACAGAGAGGATTCAGCACAGGTATATGATGTATACCACCATCGGTCTGTCGCTCTATACCACACATCATTAGTACCATTATACGAGACCTGTAACTACTAAACAGTGTAACTACTTAGTCTAACTATCAAACCCGCTGTGCACCCCCATCGTCGTCGTCGCGCTACCATTTTCCGTCATCATCGCATCACTGCTTTCCATCGTCATTGTGTTGTCGTCACGTTGTTGTCATCTGTCTGGTCTGTTGCGTCGAGTCGTCCTTGTTGTCCGAGTCATTTGGTGTTGCCTTGACAGCCTTGTCGTCGCCATTTCGTCGTCTTCACCCTGCTATCGTCCTGCTGATGTGTGTTATTGCTGTTGTGAGATGGCGGCAGCAGTTCGTAGCTTGAAGTGGGTCATCGAAGTGTCGTCGTCTTGTCATCGTCATCTGCCAGTGGTGGCTGCCAGTGTACATGTGACATGTGTCATGCTTCCTGTACCCAAATGTTCCCGGCCTGGATGATTGCCAATTTGTTCTTGTGTTCACTGGCCTTGCTTAGTCACCTTTCACGACCGCAACCGCAACACCAGCCACAACTATGACACCCAAGACGACACCAGCAGGCGACAACGACAAGGCCATGTCGATTGCCACAACAGCAACAGTTAACAGCAAGGCAACACAACAGCAAGACGACATGACCGCAAGATGACACAACAGCAAGATGATCACAACCAAGACAACCACAACCAAGACAACCACAACCAAGACAACCACAACCAAGACAACCACAACCAAGACAACCACAACCAAGACAACCACAACCAAGACAACCACAACCAAGACAACCACAACCAAGACAACCACAACAGCAAGACAACCATGATGGCTGCTAGTGTTCGAAAGTCCAGTTCTATGAACTGCAAAAAGACCGGGACCGGACCGGACTGCAACCGGTTGCGGTCCTTCCTATTTTGGAGTGGCACCGGTTGCAGTTCATGCGGAATCTGAAGTTTGGCTGAACCGCCACAGGGCCAGTTGGGACCGGTCCCAACCGGTCTTTACAGCCACGACCATCCAACAATGCCAGCATCGACAACGACGACCAAATGCGAAGTACGACCACCATTCCGACACCCGGGCCGACTGCAGCGACACCGACATCGATCCCTCCTTGGATTCCTCGGACCGGCCTCAACAACAGCCTCAAACTTGGCCTCAAAACTACAACGCGCCATCATCAACGGCCAACAACCACGACCATCAACACCAAGATCAACACCGCATCGACAACCCCAACCACAATGGCACCAACAACACATCGACAGCCACAGCGATGACCAAGACGACAACACATCGACAGCCGCAAGGACGACACCTCGACAATGGCAACATCTCAACGGCGGCAACATCAACAAATTGACAACGACGACGATTGGCCGCAACAACACGTCGACAACCACGTTTCCCGACGACAACGTGCGACTGCAACTTTGGCTGCAACACTGAAATATCGACAACCACTAGCACGACGACGACCACAACGCAACGACCACAACGCGACGATAGGATGGCAACCACGACACGTTCACGCTGTCTTCTTGGTGACGAGGGCCACAATATATTTACATCCATAGAGTAGCTGTAGCCACAAGTTGTAACTACCAGTAACTAGTACAGCTCAATACAGGTTGCAGTCGGTCTTTTGCCAGTTGCAACCGACTCGGGAAGAACTGGTTTAGACCGCGAAGACCGGTCTTTTGAGAATCCGGCAACTGGGTGGGACCGACTCATGTTGGCTCGGTCCGGTTTTGGGCTCGGGGGATGAACCAATGGATCGGTCCCGGTCCCGGTCCTTCCAAATTAGGGAAAAAAACCAGACCGGACCGGACTTTCAATCACTAATGGCTGCAAGGCGATGACCACGACAATGGGGCAGCTGCAAGGTGACAACGACAATTGTGGTGGCGGCAACTGCAAGGCGACAACGACAATAGCAAGACAAAAACAACAACAACAGCAAGACAACATCAACAACAACAACAACCACGACAATGCTGACAACGACTCAGTACGGTGATGGCGTGATTCAATTCGGACAACTCAGACAGCAAGCACTGTGGGCAGCGGGGTCTTTATGACTAGTAGTTTAGTATGTAGTACTTCTAATGTTTTACTTAGTCTAGGAATAAAGTTTTGATTTACTTGAAAAACCCACCAAACCCATCGTACAGGTACGGGTTTTGAATGGGTACTCCACATCGGACCCGTACCTGTACCCATCAAACCCATACCCAGGTACCCGTGCGGGTTTGAAAACCCATGTCGTGCACTAGTGGACTGTTCTGGAGAACAAGGCATATAGAACAATAAGAGTTCAGACTATGATATCATAGTGACATCACTATAAAGATAAGGAAACAAAGGAAAGTACAAAGACAGAGTACAAGGACGGTCTAGACTCTAGAGAAGTCCATGATGTCATGTACATATGTGATGTCATAGATAAGAGAATACAAGAAGTCTGAGATTGTAAAGATCACATTAATCTAATCTACATGTTCTGTATATCTAATCTAAAAGCAGTCCATTATCTGCATGTCCATGCAAGCTGCTAAGTGCGCATGGGTCACTTATCAACAGAGGCTGCTTCAAGTGGCTCTACCAGTACTCATCTGGGAACCAAACACAAGGCACAAAGTGACCCTGACCCTGATCGTTGTGTTACATGCAAGGTTGTCATCGACTTGGTCAACGATGTTGCAGATCCTGATGATGACAGTGCTACTGTCATGGACACGTACTATTTTCCTATTTTTCTGTATTTACTACGGATTTATAATGGAAGATATAAGGGCTAAAGTACAGAGAAACCTCAAGTTAGTCACAAGGGTTTGCCACCCATGTGCACGTGATCGTGGGACTTAGGTCCCTTACATATACAAACAGTTCTGATTGGTAGATAAGGATGGAAGGCTCTGGAAAGATCTAGAACATGCTTAGTAGTTTACGCTTACTTGCTGTATTAGGTTTTACTCAGCAGAAGTGGAGTCGCTCGTAAGCCACATAATGATCAGTGGTGGCTTATATAATTGATACCCCCAGCCGATGGTGAGAATCTTCTATCGTTCATACTCAGCCGACGTCAGAGACTCCCACATGGTTGATACTCCAGCTGGCGCCGGCTGGGGGCGGGGGGTCCACTTTTTGATTATGAGTCTACATGAGTGAAACTAGCACCTATTGTAGCAAATATATGTCATTGGGAACACAGGAAATAGGGTATACTGAAGGGTATCACTAAATGAATGTGAGGGGGGATCAGGGATGCATCAATCTTGGCATCAACAGCATAACAGGTCCATGGGGAGTCCAGGAAGTTTGGATGAATTTGAAGTGAGTACTTAGTGTGCCAGGAGTGGGTATTTCTATCTTTCTGAAGAGATCGACATAAGAATGTGGCTAAGTGCAGACCTCCCGACCATCTTTCATAGGTGACATGTCCAACCAGTTATAGACACCTTGTATTGATGGGTATCCATATGAGTTCAGGGACCGAACATTGACAGGCACTCCATCAGTCTAGCCATGTATATATTTTTATCTGTCAGAAGAGATCAAAAGATTGCATCTATACACAGACCTCCCGACCATCTTCTATGGGTGACATGTCCAACCAATGAAAGACACATTGTATTGATGGGTATCCATATGGGTTTAGGGAACCTGACATTGACAGGCTCTCTATCTGACTCTATGAGTGTAGCTATGTATATATTTTTATCTGTCTGAAGAGATCAAAGATTGCATCTAAGTGTGGACCTCCTGACCATCTTGAAGGGGTGACATATCTAACTAGTTAAGACACCTCATATTTTCTGGTATTCAGTTCAGGGACCTGATTTTAAACTCCCAGCTGGATGCTCTGTCGATTTAGCCATGCATATATTTCTATCTTTCTGAAGAGATCAACATAAGAATGTGGCTAAGTGCAGACCTCCCAACCATCTTTCATAGGTGACATGTCCAACCAGTTAAAGTCACCTTGTATTGATGGGTATCCATAATGCATTCAGGGGACTTAACATTGACAGGCACTCCATCAGTGTAGCCATGTATATATTTCTATCTGTCAGAAGAGATCAAAAGATTGCATCTAAGTGCGGACCTCCCGACCATCTTGAATGGGTGATATATCCAACTAGCATTGATGGGAATCCACAATGGTTCAGAGGCCCTATGCTTCTCACACAGACAGACACCCCATCAGTGCTGCCATGTACACACTTTTATCTATCTGAATATGCATAAGAATGTACCCAAGTGTGGACATCCTGTCCCTCATGAAGGGGACAAATGTCCAACCTGCTATTACACCTCAAGAAAGGCCATTTTATTTGATTCATCATTAAACTGTTAAAGTGAACTGATATTCATGTATATGTACAATAAGGGGAATATGCTAAGACAAGTGGATCGACTTGATTTTACAATGCTTTAATGGAGCATCTGTAATCAGAGTAAGGGCCTTCCTTGAGCTTCTGGAAAGTTCCTCCCATGCATGCATCTGGTATGACGCATATGCTTGGTGCCCTTTGAGTGACCCCTGTGTAGCAATGGTCATGAGTTTCTTCCATATCTCTGCCTTGGCATGGAAGTATGCAGGGACCCATTCAGCTTCGTTATGGATGCTGTGCTGCTCTTCTAACCATCATTCAAACTGTGCCTTTGCACACAGCCAGTGAACCCTTTCAACTGTTACATATGTGAGCACATCAATGGATGCACTGAAGAATATGAGAACCTACAATCATCCATCCATGTTCCATCGTCTTCAACAGTGTGACCAAACCCCCATATCCAGGACTTTTGCTTGTTATGCTGTCCTACTGGCTCTGATCCAAGGACCAAGGTGGCTATGCGGAGGTCCTCTGCACATAGTTTCGGGAGGGCTGGTAGATCCACTGATGCCTGTTGGATCTTGCAGTATGCGTCCCATGCCATGCTGTATACGTGCGCATGCTCATGGACATTAGTATCAACACTGTGTATGGCATTCCAAGCACAGGTCTTTGTCTGCTGTGTATGGGCAGGTCAGACATGAGTGTGGAACAGAGCTGATTTGAATCCAAGGGCAAGGCGGATCCTATGAATGGATTCACTAGCTTGAGCATGGCGTAGCTGTACCTCCTTTCCAGCGAGAGATTGAACACCATGCCTAACACACCATTCCCATCCAAGGGATGAGGGGAGAAGGATTGGAACATCCTCAGGATTGAGCCTGTCCATCCCAGATCCATCCAATGCTTGAGGAGTACGACGACTGGAAGCATAGCCTGAATGATTGTCATCTGTCTCACCGGGGACCCCGAGATCATCCACATGGTCATACTCATCATTATCACCCAATGGTGATATCGGGGAATCATCTGTGGGTTGCTGGTGGAGGAGGAAGGAAACGCCCTGATGCTCAAACATATCAATGAGCTTCTGGAGGCGACTCCGCTTATTTTCAATGATTTGAGCCTCCTCTGTGGTGACCCTCAGACCATGTGCTCGAAGTTGATAACTGATGGCCAATCTTTACAGGACGTTAGTGAACAATGATATGGGTCATTGATTGGACTCACTGCAACTCCTGAATTTTAATCCCACATGCGATCCATGATGTTTGCCCATGGGTAGTAATATCTCTACTTTCATCTGAAATGAGCCATTGCTGGATTTCTGCACGAGATGGAGCTAAAGATAGTCATTAGCATAAAATAGATCAGATATATCAGATCACAATACCTTTGGATATTACTGTATCATAGATGTCCATCAGAGTAGGGTCTTCATGCCTCTTTGACTGGGCATGTTTCTCTGCTGCAAGCCACCGTTTGGTTTTCGTCCTGAGGCATGTATTGAGAGCATTCAATGTCTCTGCACTGAGATCTATGCCAGTTTCCATACACTTCCACCGCTTCAGAAGTGATGGAACTGGAACATGGAGAATCATATGAGAATCAAGAGAACCATAGACATGAATGTGACAGACCAATGCGGACCATCTTCTTCCAATTAGAATGGTTTATATGTGCTTCCAATACCTCCTGGCGATGGGTGAGGGACATCCCGCGGATACTCTGTGAGATGTTATTGAGTGGTGCCCACAATGTCTCAATGATCTCCCCATCCACCTTGTAGCAGTGTGACTGCCACGCTACGCCAAGTCAAGTGTAGAAATAAGTGTGAACTGTAAGGTGGGCACACTCAACTTAGTGCAGAGACAAGTCATGCGCTAGACGTACAGTCACAGTGGATTGCGCAGAACTTTATGAGTCTTTATACAAGACTGCTAACTGCAAGAGGTCATGCTGTGGCATGCTGAGTGGAGAACCAAGAGGACAAGTTAGATAGAGCAGAGTAAGGAAGTACAGTGGATACGTGTTACGGTTTTGCCTCAGACCGACCCTTGAGCACCCTACGCAACGACCCTGAACACTGTTAGGAGGAGAAACGCCGAAGATGACGCCGAAGAAGAAACGGAAATACGAAGACTTGTGGCTGAACATGCCCAAACCAGAGCTAAGTCTCCCACACCCTACTACCCACCTGGAGGAGCTCAGAAGCCGCAGGAGTTTTGGGAATAGCGCACATGACCTTAGCGCCGCCCGTCACGTGACCCTGGCACGTGACCTGCTAGAATGCACCAGAAGAGTCCAGATGAGCCTGTGCCTGGACTGGCCTAGAATGCCTCGTGTTTGTGACTCATATCGATTGTGCCTTGATTCTGATGGATTGTACGACTCGTGATTCCTTATCTCTGACTCATGCCATGAGTGCCTTACGCCATTGGCTGACTGTTACCTGACTCATTGTGACTCATTCCTAGGATCCGTGTATTAGGGTTTGAGCTGAGCTTCAAAGCTCCTCAGACGTGTATAAGTAGAGGGGCTTATGGTCGCTGAAGACCTAAGCTTGACTTCTTGGATTATCCCACCCATTGTACTGCCACTCCTAGGCTGTCTGCCAGTTGTGCACTGTTGTCCTTTGGCGAATATCATCCCATTGTCCTTAGCTGTTCTCCAGTGTTGTTGCAATCGGACTCATCGGTACGGACTACAGTCTCACGGGGTTCTGACTACCCTAGTATTAGTCAGGGACAGTCGTCTCAGTCAGCTTGTTGTAGTTATCACATGTCTCGCGGTACGGACTTGACTCATACCTAGGACAGTCATAGTAGGGTTCGAGCTATTATGGCTACTGGGTACCTTACATTCCGGAGGAGCTTCAAAGCTCCTCGTCAACTGTATATCTAGTGGGTAGTGCGAAGACCGAGCTCCTTAGCTTGGTCTTCTTGAATCCTTATCCGATCCTGTTTCCCTCTCTCCTTGTCTGCGTCCTTCTCATCCTTTGTCTCCTATCGCGTCTGGCCTTGATCAGGCAGATCGCCGAGCAGCACGTGCGCCTGGTGGACTTCGCCCCAGTGCTAGTAGCGGTCACGTTCCTTCTAAGGTCGTGTACTCATATTCGCTAAGTCGCTCCCCGCATACCTCGCCACTCTGTCCCCGCTCAAGTCGAGCATCGTTAGGATGGGCCTAACGCAACATTAAGACCAAGCTAACCTCACCAACGACACAGTGGTGTCCACAACAAGAGATCGGTGGGACTGGAATCAAGTCCAATCATATACCATCCCCAGCAGAGGAGAATGGAACGTCCCCACACGCTATCTAAAGGCTGCTAGGTGGAGGACACACAGGGGAGAAACCAGATACTTCGTTGACTTCCCTAATCGACCAAGTCGGTTCTACCCAGTTGAGTTCAACTTCGAACATACTTGTTGGTGTATACTCGCAACAAACGACGCAGGAGTACAAACGGTGGTCAGACCAACCACACGAGAATATCGGTGCGATATCCTAGAAAGCGAAGTAGTCCCCCAAGCAAGAGTGGGACCCATTGACGGTGCGATTACCACAAGCACCACAGAAGAGGAGGGCTCCGGATCAGACCGAAGCAGCGAAGAGTCAGAAGAAGATCACCTCTCCCAGGTGAACGCGGAAGAAGAAGAAGAACTAGCAAACCTAGCAGGAGGGATTACGCTTAACGAAGCGCCCCAAGCTGAGCAGATCATTGTTCACCCACCAGACGAGATGACAACCACCCAGTTAGAACCAACATATGCACTTCAAATGGACCCGGTACAACTACCGCAAGACGGAGTCCCAGAAGACCTACTCCCCATCAACCCCGACACAGGGCACCGGATGACCGCAGACGATGCGGCTCTCATGAGGGCCATTGGGCCTGACGAACCAGACCCTCCCGAAGGAGGAGGACCACCTAGAAGAGACCCAGGCGGAGGCCACCCACATGGAGGAGGCGGAGGACACGGAGGTGGAGGAGGACCACCCAGAGGAGGCGGATTCCCAGGAATAGCTCCCATAGGTAACCCACCTCGATCGTCAGACAGACTCCAAGGCAACCCGCCTATGGTCTTCAACGGAGACCGCACCAAGGCCCTGCAGTTCAGAGCACAGTGGAACCTCTATCAAGGAGTCAACAGTACGAGCGACATCATGCGCAACTACTACCGCCGATCACTCCTCTTCCTCGGCTACATCCAGGGGGAGACAGTTAACGAATGGGTGATGTATATGACTGACTGGCTGATGCGCCAGACGGAGGCCGGATTCCCTGAACACACTCGACGCCTCTGGGAAGAGACCCTTCGCGCCTTCACCAGACGATTCGCCAACACCATGGAGAAAGAACAGGCACAAGCGGAGCTGCGCAAGGGCGTCCACATGAAGGACGGAGACATTGACAGCTACGTGGCTACCTTCGAACGCCTAGCCTGACAAGCTGACTACAACCTCAATGCCCCTCAAACGTTGGACCTGTTCATGGCAGGACTGCCGAGGGCGTTATTCGCCAAGGTCTACGAACAGTACGAACCCGCCACGTTCGAAGCATGGAAACAAGCGGCAATGAAGAAGCAACAGCAGTACATGCACCTGCAGGCACGTCTCAATTCGTTAAAAACACCCACTCCGAGAGCTACTCCATGCCCTAGCCCATGGGGGAACCCCCAGAGCGGGTGGACGCCGAGGAACCTCCCCCATCACCAAAACCCCAACGCAATGGACACCTCCGCAGATAGAACGCGGGCACGAGGTACGGAAGCAGAAGACGTACAAGGAAGACTCGCCGGAGCAGAGTTTATACTCGATCGACAACGACCACCCTATCCGCCCAGGGGAGGACCAAGGGGGCGGGGCAGAGGAAGGGGGCCACCCCGAGACGCAAGGGAAGTAATCTGCTACACCTGTAACCAGAAGGGACACTTTAGTTGCGACTGCCCACAGCATCAAAACAACGCGCAGGGCAGCAACAGTAGGAGATCAGAAACAGACTACTACACTCAAGAACCAAGAGTACAAGCACGCGCAGCGGTAACTCCGCAACAACAAGCCCAGGAGTGGCTCCAGGGAGTAGCCGGAGCGCCAGATGAAGTAAAGGATCTGGTCCTCCAAGAACTATGGGGAAAAGAGGGTTTTCCAAACGCCTGAACCCGTCGGCCTGGGTGAGGGCGCTCCGTTGTAACTCTGTAATAATCACACGCTACCGATCGTTGAGAATTCCAGTTTCTGTTCGAACAAGTTACAACATGGCTGAAGTAAAAGCACTGGTGGACTCGGGAGCCACAGACAGCTTCATTAAACCCGCGTTTGCGAAGCGAATGGGGATTGGTCTCAAAGATCTAGAGACCCCCAAAAAGATATGGAACATCGATAACTCCGAGAACAAAGCAGGACTGATCACGCACTGCGCAGATCTCGACGTACAGACCAAGGGAACCCACAAAACAATGAGGTTCCTACTCACAGATACAGGGAACGAGGACATCGTCCTCGGCTACCCATGGCTGGCCGCCTACGAACCACAGATCAGTTGGCAACACGCTGTCATCAAAGAAGACGCCTATCCAGTGGTCCTCCGAACCACACACCCAGAGGAGCGAGGGGTAACAATCGCATTCGCCCCTACCGAGTTCACCGAAGAAGAGAAGCGTCGCGCCGTGCAACAGCTCTACGACGAATGGGGGACAGTCAGGGCACGCACCACTGCCACAGAACTGGCCATCGAAGCACAACAATTCACCGGCACAATAGAGATCCCAGAAGAGTACGCGGACTTCGCCAAGGTGTTCAGCGAAGAGGAATCACACCACTTCCCACCCTCACGACCTTGGGACCATGCCATCGAGTTCAGAAAGGACGCCCCAACCGCCATCGACTGCAAGATCTATCCTATGTCACGCGACGAAGACATCGCCCTTCGCAAATTCCTTGACGAGCAACTGGAGAAGGGGTACATCCGACCATCGAAATCCCCTTACGCATCGTCCTTTTTCTTCGTCAAGAAGAAGGATGGGAAACTGCGACCGGTCCAAGACTACTGAAAGATCAACTCGTTCACCGTTCGTAACCAGTACCCCTTACCGCTCATACAGGAGCTCATCACGGACTTGGGAAATGCGGACATCTACACTAAACTCGACGTCCGCTGGGGATATAACAACATCCGCATCAAGCAAGGCGACGAAGAAAAGGCCACCTTCAAAACGCACCACGGGTTCTTCGAACCACTCGTCATGTACTTTGGCCTCACCAACTCGCCGGCCACCTTCCAGGACATGATGGACTCCCTCTGTGGCCCCACCATCAACAAACACGAGCTGCTGGGCACCACCATTCGCATCTACATGGATGACATCGGCATCGCTTCCCGGAACGGCCATGCGGGCCACATCGCAGCCATACGTGATATACTCCAGATCGCAAAGGACAATGACTTGTACTTCAAACCAGAGAAATGCGTCTTCCATGCGCCGGCAATCGATTACCTGGGGGTAATCCTTGAAAAGGGGGTGACATGCATGGACCCTGTTAAAGTCACCGGCATCCGCGACTGGCCAACACCAACCACGGTCAAACAGGTCCGCTCTTTTCTTGGGTTCTGCAACTTTTATCGCCTCTTCATCAGGGGATTCGCCACATACACACGACCTCTGAACCGATTAACGCGGAAAGACACAGAGTGGCAGTGGGGACAAGCAGAAGAAGACGCCTTTACGAAGCTCAAGACCCTGGTCACAAGCGAACCAGTGCTAGCACACCCGGACCTCACAGAACAATTTGAGATGGAGGTGGACGCATCAGGCTTCGCGGTGGGTGCTGTACTCCTACAACGCAAAGAGGACGGTAAACGACACCCCATAGGCTATTACTCCGCAACGCTCAATGAAGCAGAACGCAACTACGACATCTATGACCTGGAACTACTGGCCATCGTCAAAGCCTTCCGCCACTGGAGACCCCTACTTGCAGGTTCCCCACACAAAACCAAGGTATTCTCTGACCACCTCAACCTGCAATACTGGAGGTCGCCACAAAGAATAAGCAGACGCATCGCAAGGGAAGTACTAGAACTATCCGAATACGACTTTGAGATTCACCACATCAAAGGCGCAGCCAACGGAAGAGCAGACGCACTCTCCCGAAGACCGGACTACGACCAAGGGGGTAACGACAACAAGGACGTAGTGGTCCTCCCCGACGCGCTCTTCGTGCGAGCCACACAAGTCGAGGCTGTCATGCCAAACACCCTGACGATAGAACCCGGAGAGATGGAGCGACCAGACGCAACATACTATCAAGACGAGGGCTACCTCTGCCCATGGATAGACGCGCACCGGCTGAAGAAGATCGAAGGCACCTGGTACAAAGACGGAAGACGAGTGGTGACTGGCGGACTATATGACAAGAGAAGTATCATCTCTGCGCACCATACACCACTGGTTTACGGACACCCAGGTATCAACAAAACCTCACAATTAGTAGGACGCTCCTACTGGTGGCCAAACCTCACCCAGGACGTGTTAGACTACGTCAGAGGATGTGCCGAGTGTCAGAGGCACAAGGCCAACAACCGACCAACCCGAGCACCACTGTCCCCGATCTATCCAAACCCTGAGGCACTCCCCTTTGAAACTATCGCTCTCGACTTCATCACCAAGCTACCCCAGTCGCAGGGATTCGATTCAATCCTCACCATCACGGATCATGACTGCACTAAGGCGGCCGTCTTCATCCCCTGTCAAGAAGAGATCACCGCAGAAGGGACCGCTGCTCTATACGCTAAGCATGTCTTCCTACGATTCGGACTCCCCTCCAAAGTTATCAGTGACAGAGACCCACGCTTCACATCCAAATTCACGCGAGAACTATGCAAGATCCTAGGGATTTCACAGAACGTCTCCACCGCCTATCACCCCCGAACAGATGGACAGTCAGAACGGACTAACCAGTGGCTCGAGCAGTATCTCCGCTTCTGGACCAATGAGAGGCAAGACAACTGGGCGACTTATCTCCCTATAGCGGAATTCACGCACAACAACTGGCCCCATGAGACCACTAGGAAGTCCCCTTTCTACCTCCTAATGGGGTACAATCCGTGCGCTGATTGGATTGATAGGCCATCGCCCATACCCCAAGTGGCGCTGAGAATCGACCAATTCCAAGAGGCCAGAACACAGGCCAAGGCCCTCCTTATCAAGGCACAGAAGTCATGGATCAAGCACAAAGATACGCCCAAGTACAAAGAAGGGGACCTCGTGTGGCTGGAAGGACACCACCTGCGCACCAACCAGCCAACCACCAAGCTTGCGCCCAAAAGACATGGCCCCTTTAGGGTCGCACAGGTGATGTCCTCTGTCAATTATCACCTCGAACTTCCCACACAGTGGAGTATCCACCCGGTGTTCCACACCGATCTTCTCACCAGATACCACGAGACCGCAACACATGGGCCTAACTACCAGCGCCCGCCACCAGATCTGGTAGAAGGCGAAGAAGAATACGAGGTCGAGAAGATTCTAGACTCGCGAAGATTCGGAAGAACGCGGAAACCGCAGTACCTCGTGAAATGGAAAGGGTACCCCGACTCAGAGAATCAGTGGGTCGACTGGAGCGAAGTATTCGCTGACCAGGCTGTCCGGGACTTCAAAGCATTAAACCCCACCAGGGAAACGCATATAAGAAGAGCCCACTACGAGCTAAGTCCCCCAGCAACTCCTGCTACCTATTCCCATCCTGCCTACCTTCGCACCATGTCCTCCTGCTCTCTCCCGTCGCAGTCCACCATCGACACCGTCACCAAGGCCCTATCCACCGCCCATGGGCCCGTCACCCGCAAGGACGCCCTCACCGTCCTCCGAGCCTTCCCAGACCCCACCGTTGGAGGAGACGCCGACTCCCCCGGTGCGCAGCCTCTTACCTACAAGGCGGTCACAGAAGAAGAAGAGCATACCCTACTCGAGGGCCAGGCCGCAGATAGCCTCGTTTCACACCCTGATGGACACGGTGACAGTGAACCTGTCCAAGTACCACACCGAGTTCGGGCCCGTGCGGCCGTGGAAGGAGGTGGTGAAGGAGTGGAGGGACGAGCAACTGCGGAGGGCACAGCTGAGGCAGCAGCAGCTGAGGCATCGGCGCCTGATACAGCAGACTGGGGTCTGGACGAGGATGCTCCCAACGACTACCCAGCTACGCACCCCCTCATTTCCTCCACCACAGACACTGACAACCCACGCGAGACCCCCTACTCGCTTAACACCGACGGATCCCCCATGTACAAGCGGGACCTCAGGGTGTTGGGAGGTCCCACTCATCGGCCCCTCGCCATCATCAACACACGAGTCCCCAGTGGCTTCAAGGCCAACACTGGCACGGACTACCTCCCCTTTCGCATCGTCTCCCCCGACGGGGTTGAGCGCAAGGCCCGATACCACCAGGTGATCATGGGGCCGGACCCCCTGGTGGTGGGCATCATCGACGAGTCGGACAAGGTCTACGCTCGCCCCCTCTATGCCACCCCCCACTACGTGTACGGTGGCAAGCCCATGTACCCCGCCGCGGACATGGTCCTCTTCACAGAAGGCTTCGAGGATCGGGCGCGCGTCGACCGCTGCCTCGACTCCCTTCACGACCTCTCCCTCTCAGCGGAGGTCCATCGCTACCGCCTCACTGACCGAGAGCAGCAGCGCCTTAACCAGCGCATCGACGACCTCATCGCCGCCCTAGGGGAGGTCCAAGGTAAGGTGGCGGGCAGTCGACGCCAGCTGGAGATGGCCAACGCGCTGGAGCGTATCGAGGATGAGGCAGGCACCATGGTGGACTACGAGCTGACGAAGAAGAAGACCTGTAGGGGCAGGAGGAGCGCCCAGCAGCCACAGCGGACGCGAGTTCGCTACGAGGAGGAGGGCTTTGGAGCGTCGGGGCGTCACACCTGAAAAGGGGGTGATGTTGCGATCGGACTCATCGGTATGGACTACAGTCTCACGGGGTTCTGACTACCCTAGTATTAGTCAGGGACAGTCGTCTCAGTCAGCTTGTTGTAGTTATCACATGTCTCGCGGTACGGACTTGACTCATACCTAGGACAGTCATAGTAGGGTTCGAGCTATTATGGCTACTGGGTACCTTACATTCCAGAGGAGCTTCAAAGCTCCTCGTCAACTGTATATCTAGTGGGTAGTGTGAAGACCGAGCTCCTTAGCTTGGTCTTCTTGAATCCTTATCCGATCCTGTTTCCCTCTCTCCTTGTCTGTGTCCTTCTCATCCTTTGTCTCCTATCGCGTCTGGCCTTGATCAGGCAGATCGCTGAGCAGCACGTGCGCCTGGTGGACTTCGCCCCAGTGCTAGTAGCGGTCACGTTCCTTCTAAGGTCGTGTACTCATATTCGCTAAGTCGCTCCCCACATACCTCGCCACTCTGTCCCCGCTCAAGTCGAGCATCGTTAGGACGGGCCTAACGCAACATTCAACGTGTTGGTGACTTGCGTGATACCGCACTAAGCTCGTTGAGTTGCGGAAATCAAATGAGAAAAATGGTAGACACACTGGATATACGTTTTCTAGGCTAATCGTGCCCGGTTCGCTTACATAAATTGCCAAAAGATGTATTTGGCGCCCTTGTTGACACCCTGGCCGCCACGCCTTGTATATTCAGTGAAAAGCTAGTCCAGGGGAACCTGTGAGGGCGCCAGGTCAGAGACTGAAACGCGGAAACGTCAAAGGAAAGCGCACCTTGGGGAGCTTGTTCTTGAACATGCCAATCTTGTTTAGGAAAAGAATCATTATCGCGCACAAGAACCGTGAGCTGATGACCAATTCAAAGAGAACAAGACTTCGCCATTCAGTTCACGACCCTCCAGTTGGTAAGACAGCGATTTGGATGCATTTACGCACCTGATTCCTCTCCTTGAGAAGGACCCAGCCATGCTCTGACAACGCAGTACAAAAGATAATACTTGTGACGCATCTGGTGCCCTTGTTGACCCCGGCTGCCACATATACTCAGGGAAAGGGTAGTACAGGGGAACCTGTGAGGACGCCAGGTCAGACACCAAAACGCGTAAACGTCAAAGGAAAGCGCACCTTGGGGAGCTTGTTCTTGAATACGTCGATCTTAGTTAGGAAATGGATGATCGAAGTGCACAAGAACCACCGTGAGTCGATGACCGATTTGAAGAGAACGAGAGACTCCGCCATTCGGTTCTGCGATCCTTCAGTCGGTGAGATGGTGATTTACGCACCTGATTCCTCTCCTCTAGAAGGACCTGGTCATACTCCAACAATGTGGTACAAAAGACAATACTCGTGACACTCTCAAAATTGTGTGTCCACTTCTCCCGCTCCAACCGCTGTTCGCCAACGTCGACCATATGTATTGATAGCTGGCCCAGGGGAAACTGAGTTTCAGTAATTGCAGTCGTCTTTGCACAGGCCCGCAAGATGTCCTCCATTGATGGAAGGTAATTGCTAGCCGCTATCCGATGTGCTTCTGCAAAAAAAGCTGTAGATGATTAATAGTAAGCAAGCGTACATGGTGGGTGTCAAGACAGCAGAACAGAAGCCAAAGGATGGCATTTACGTAGAGTAAATGCTCGTTCTGCTTTCTACAGTGTTTTTCCTATCTTATCAAAGGGACTCACTAGGTTGCACTGTTCGCCAAAGACGAATAAAAGAAATGTGGGTCTTCAGTGGCGAGCTGACACGAAGATACGTTCACAATTCGCCTGAAAGAGACGGATAGAAGGAGGTGAGAGCAAGGAGGTGGCAGCATACTCTGTTGGCGGGTAATAGGCTCGAGATTGAATTTGGTCAAGGCTTTGACGTCGGAAAGGGAGAAGCTCTTCGGGAGTGTAACCGTTCTGGTGAATGATCTTCATTTGCTTGACTATTGTTGATTTTCCGGACTCACCGGAACCTAAGTAAAGCATGATTGAGCATACATGCGTGTATAATGGGCATACAACAAATGGGACGATGGGCGACATGATGCACCCCGAATGTGTCCTCTATGAAAACATTGCGGTAGAACGCCGGAAAATGAAAAGGTTAACTTACAATTGATGGTCCCATGACGCGGGAGGTGAAAGGCATGGCTGCTATGCTGATCAATCAGAATCCCCCTCCCCCAGTCGATGAAAGAATATTATGGGGGGCAGCGGTCAAGCAGCGGTGGGGGAAGAAAAGAAAGAAAGGAAGGAAAGAAGGGGTGAATGCGTACCAAGTAACAAGATCTTGTATATTTCCTAGAGTCCTCGATCTGATGGTCTATCATGTCTGAGCAGGCTCTCTCTTCAGCTTCTCAAGTTTTAGAAGCGCAATTCCCCATCATAGTGTGAGGGAAGGGAAGGGAAGGGAAGGTGATGAATGGTAGTGGTAACTTGATCGATTCTAAGACGCTTCAGCAAGCGGTGTGCCGAAGTTGTGATCACAGGCATTGCCGTGTTCAACTTCAACGTTCAACCAAGTCAAGTCCACCCAGCCTCAGCCTATACTCTATACACTGTGACCATGTCTTTTTTTTGTTCCTTCTGTGGAAATAGTTTTCGTTCACAGGGAGGCTTGACAAAGCATGTGAACTCGAAGCACCACAAAAACAGTACACTTGCAGGGATGGCCGCAGCGTTGCAGTCACACATGTTCATACGACATCCCCACCTCTCAGGTATGTCACAAACCAGTATGTGATTACAAGGTGCTGAGTCCTTATGAGCCCGCCCATGTTCGTCTGATGGCGCATTCCTCAGAGATCTCTCACAACCGCCAACATTGGAATTCTTGGAGTCACACGGCAATCCTTGGCTTCCCTTTGGTGACAGGCTGGCATATGAATGGGCGTGCTACCACTATGTAAAACTTCAGTCTTCTGCAGCCGACGTTCAGCAAGGTCTTGACCTCTGGAGAGCAACGGTTATGATGTATCAAGACGATCACGACAGCTGCGATGGAGTCCCATGGAAGAGTGCCGCAGACATGTATGGCACGATTGACACGATACCGGTTGGTGGAGTCAGTTGGACAACTTATCGACTATCATACAGTGGGCCACAACCGACCAGGACTCTTCCCCAGTGGATGCAAGAGACTTATGAACTAAACGTAAGGGACGTCCTTTCTGTCTTCGAGGAGCAACTGGCCTCGAAGGAGTTTGATGGCGAGTTTGAATACATGCCATATGAAGAGTATAATGAGAAGGGTTCACATGTTTATTCTAACCTCATGTCAGGGATCTGGGCATTTCATGAGGCGGTATGTGACTCCATATTCCATATTTTATTCGTCTGATGCATAGCCCCAGGACACGATCTCTCAAGACAAGAAGACACATGGAGCAATGTTTGTTCCAATCATCGCTGGTAGTGACAAGACCACAGTGTCGGTTGCAACTGGGCATCAAGAATATCACCCAGTGTATGCGTCGCTTGGCAATATCACCAATACTGCCCGGCGTGGGCACAGAAATGGTGTAGTGCCCGTTGCCTTCCTTCCAATCCCAAAGAGTACGTTTTAATTTACTGTTCTCTCCTGTCTTTGTCATTGAGGGGTGGACCCTTTTCAAGCAAGCAAACGCCAGCGAAAAAAACAGCGTTTCAGATGTTTTGTTGGCAACTTTACCACAGCTGTCTCGAACTGGTCTTTGCACCACTCAAGCCTTATATGACGGAGCCGAAAGTCATGAAATGCCCTGATGGGCACTTTCGCCGCACAATTTTTGGTCTTGGGCCATACATCGCCGACTATCCCGAACAAGTCTACCTCAGTGGTGTCGTATCTACTTGGTGTCTGAAGTAAGTGTGGGGATCTCTTTTACAAGCGTCACTGACCCTTTCTTATGTAAGATGTGATGCGCTGCCAACTGACCTTGACGGTTCCAGGAGTCATCACCGCTCACACATAAAAACTGACCTCCTTATCAAGACATTTAACCCAAGTGTCCTCTGGGACGATTTTGGTCTTCGGCACAATATCGTGGTATGTATTACATTTTCGTTCCAACACTGGTCTGACAAAGCATCTGGCAGCCATTCACATATTCGTTTCCATGCGCCGACATCCACGAACTGCTTGCACCAGACCTCCTTCACCAGCTAATCAAAGGAGTATTTAAGGACCACCTCGTTGAATGGGTGCTGGAGTATTTACACCTAGAACATGGAGAGATGGTGGTGTTGGACATTATTGGAGACATTGATCACCGGTATGGTCTTCCTTGCTTACGTCGTGGCTCATAAATCATCTGGTTCTAGGATCTCAGCTGTCCCTCCATTCCCTGGTCTTCACCGGTTTCCAGATGGGCGTGACTATCAGCAGTGGACAGGTGATGACTCAAAAGTGTTGATGAAGGTATGTGCGCTCCGTGATATTGCATCGGATTGGCCATACTAACCTTACTGTTCAAGGTCTTTCTTGCCACAATTGCTGGCTACGTCCCATCTGTAATGGTCCGCTGCATTGCAGCGTTTATGGACGCATGTTACATAGCCCACCGAAATGCCATCGACTCACCATCTCTTGAACACTTCTGAGACTGCGTTGAGACATTTCACCAACTACAGACCATTTTCATTGAGGTCGGAGTTCGTATAAGCCTCTCTCTTCCACGCCAGCACACTTTGAAGCATTTCTACCGCGTGATACATCTTTTTGGCTCTCCTAATGGACTCTGCTCATCAATTACGGAATCAAAGCACATTCGAGCCGTCAAGGAACCTTGGCAACGATCCAATCAGTATCACGCACTCACTCAAATGCTCAAAACCATCCTACGTACGGACAGGATGGCAGCGCTACATCGGCACCTTGAGGACAGTGGGGCACTGCGGGGACCTGGGCCACCTGGCTTCCCATCCGGGCTTGGCAATGATGTGCCAATAGACTCGGAGGATCTCGAGGATGATGACGAGGCAGTCGTTCCAGGTAAATCTGAAAACACGTCGGATTTTGATGTTCAACTCGCATCCAGAACTCGTGCGTCTCTGTTTTAGAGTGGCCTGTCTGAGTCGTTCACACATTGAACTTTCAGAGCGTGGTTACCCATCTTGGCTCTATGCCCTTGCGATGTACATCCAACAGCCCAAGTTCCCACTCATCTTCGCCCAGTTCCTCTATAAGTTTTCCCACCCAGATGAGCTGGTTGCTCCATCAACAATTGACGAATGCCCTGTCTTTGAGGGCGCAATCAAGGTCCACCATTCGGCCATTGCCACCTTCTATGCACCTAGTGATCTTTCGGGATCAGGTGGCCTGCGGCGCGAGCGAATTCGATCAACCCCTCATTTTTTTGGCCACCCCTGTCGTGACACTGTTTTTGTTGTTGTCGATGATTCCCAGGTTGGCATGGAGGGCATGGAAATTGGGCGGGTTTTACTTTTCTTCTCATTTGAGTATCGGTGAAAGAACTTCTCATGCACATTGATCAATTGGTTTGTCCATACTGATGGACGTGACCCCGACACAGGCATGTGGGTCATGAAGCAAGAACTTGATCGCCATGGCCAGCCCACTCTTGAAGTCATTCATGTCGATTCTATTGCTCGGGCAGCGCACCTCCTACCTATCTACGGTGACTCACGGGTACCAGAGAACTTTCATTACCACTGCGCTTTGGACTCTTATCGCACTTTTTTTGTTAACCATTATGTCGATCATCATGCACACGAATTTATTGGTAGGGATTAGTTGATTGTATTCAAGTTCTAAGGTAGTTAGCTACGTTCTAGACCTCCCATGTGAACATTTAGGCCAGGTGAGTAGGTTTCTGGGTTTCCGGGTTTCAGGTTTCCGGAAACTGAGAAAACATCTGAAAACGATGAAAACGAATGAAACAACGGAAACTTTTTTGTCAAATTGCTGATGCTTGCGAAGTCTCTATAGTGTTTTGGCACCATTTCTTCGAAAGTTTTCTTAGGTTTGGTGGCTGTGGCTTTCTCTGCAATTTGTTGAGAATATGTGAAGCCTGCCAGGCAGAAAACTTTGTCTTGGGCCGTGTCTAACACTTTCTCCGCAAGGAGACGGTGACGTTCCATACGGTTTGCCATAATGCGTGTCACCTCTATCTCAAGTTCTGGTTGCACTGTTTCAGCGGTGGAGTTGAGACGCATAGTGCCTTCCTGCCAATCTATGTTGGGGTTCCGTAGTCTAAGCCAGGGTAGTCCCAAAATGACGTTCTCTGGGCCTAGTGAAGTGACTAAGAAGTCATGACTATCTTCACTAGGGCTGACTTGCAGAGTAAGTATGACTTTGTGGGTGATACTACCGGCTTTGTTGAGAGTCCCATCTATATTATATAGAGTGATAGGCTGCTCAAGAGGAACCTGCAACATTTTATGGTGGTCAGCATACTTTTTGTCTAGAAACAACGAAGTTGCTCCAGAGTCTCCCATTGCTGCTACTTTTACAGTATGATGACGTCCTTTTAAATACACAGAAATATGAAAATGTGATTTTTTATCTTTTGTTTCAGGAATAATAGTTGAAGACAGTGCTGCATCAGAAATCATCACATGCGGTGCTGCTTCGAAAGAAAGTGGAGCAACAGGAACACTAGTACTATTGTTCATCTCCGAGGCAGATGTAGATGTGGTTTCAGAAAGTCCAGAAAGAGAAACATCACTACTATCTAACTTACAGGTAGAGGAAGAGATCGTATGAATTACAGAAGATGAGTCCGAAATGAGGCGAGAAGAACGTAAACATATTTTACAACTACATGAAGCCGAGTCATCTACTGTAGAGGGGCTGGTCACAGCTATATGCAACCCCTTGACTAAAAAGCCGCCCGAATAGCATCCAGCTGTTCTTGTTGGCTTTTCATCAACTCCAATAGCTTGGCTACGTCTACCTGTGGCATCTTTGCCAGAGTTGAGCTTGTTGAAGCGGCTGTTGCCGCGGTATTCGAGGATGATGAAGGTGGGCTAGGGGATTCCGTTGTTGCTGCAGCTTTCGCTCTAGCTGGTTTCCCCATTTTCTTTAGTTGACAGATGGTGCTCCGGTGTCCAACCTTTTGACAGTGGTTGCACACGTCTCTCTTGTGATTGCCATCCTTCTTAACATGCTCGGTTGATCCACAACCATAGCACTTGCCTTTCATCCATTTTTGGTACTCTGCGATGTTCTTGAAGACCTCCCCTTTCTTCTGGCTGCCTTGCTGACATGTAGCGTCTACTTGCATGGCATTAGGATCGGGGGCGGATGCAGTGTGAGATGTAGAGGGTTTCCCACTCTTTTCGTTTCTGCACTGACGTATGCGCAGGTCAATAGTTTGTACTGCTTTCTTTAATTCGTCATAGGTTTTCTGGGGGAGGTTGGACCATGACAGGACGTCCTTGATGTCCTCGTTGAGTCCATCGTAGAACCATGTATGTAGGTCTGCCTCAGACCACCCAGTCTGCCCTGAGTACTGTTCGAATACTGATGTGTAGTCGGTGACTGGCTTCTTTCCTTGTCTGACTTTCTTTAGCTCTCATGAGCTGTTTCTTTGACATCCAGAGGGCTGAACCTGCGGTTAAACTGTTCGGTGAACCCGTTAAAGGTTCCTCCAAACGGAGTTCCACCTGTGTTGGCCTGCTCCAAGAATGGGAGGGCCCAGGTTTTTGCGTCTCCTTCCATCAAGTTGAGAGCTGCTGCTATCCAATGGTGCTCATCAATGTACCACTTGTTATCTGCGGCACTCCAGGTATTCATTGCATCCCCAGACGATCCTGCCCAGTTACAGAAGGCTGCAAGGAAGTGACGGGCTTCTGTAGAGTTGCCTTTCCTGTCCCAAGCTTTGGGACAGGCCACTACTTCTCTTTGCTTTCCGGACGAGGGGTGACTCGCACCAATGGTTACTTGCGTGGTTAGGTTGGCGACCTGTTGTGCAAGTTGACCCATGGTGAGGCCCAATTGGTTGATGAGTGCTAGGCAGTCATCAATGGTAGGTGGTGGTGCAGGAAATGGAGGGACTGTGGGGGGTAATGTGGAACTTCCGGCGGTGCTAGCCATTTCATCTAGCTTTCTCTGTCTTTCTCTCCTTTCAGCCTCTTCTTGTGCCTTTCGAAAGTTGTCTAATAAAACAAGCTGTTCGTCGGGCAAGATCTCGTCCCAGTCTTGGATACGAGAGATGAACTCCTTCTCTGCTTTAGTTGGGGGAGGAAGGGCAAATTTCGAGCGAGCTCCTTGTGGATACTGAGCTTGCATCAGTATTTGTACAGGTTGCTTGACGGGGGTTGTACCACCTGGCACCTGGTGGTGCCACCTGGTACAACCCATAAAGTTTAGCAAGTTGGCAGTTGCACAAGCCATGTCTAATCCTTCAAAAAGTTTTTTACACAGCGATGACCAGCAAGCAGGACAAGTTCAGAAAGTCAAGAAAGTCAGACAAGTCCAAGTATTAGGCATATCACATAAGTTAAATATTTGTCATATCATATATTATATCATACATTTATTAGTCATATAATAGTCAAGTCACACCTGGTCACAGTCACACCAAATCTGCCACATAAAAATAATATATTATTCACAATAAATAAATACATGATAGTACTGTAAGATGCAGCCGTGGCAGCGTGATGTAATGGGGGTGTATGAGCCATGGCAGCGTAGCAGGGTTGGCGGTCGCGGAGTCTTGAGCATCGTGTGTGGCGCTGTGGCAGTGGGTTGGTGGTTGCAGTGTTGGACGCTGTGCTGGGGTGTGGTGGTGGGTTGGCGGTTGCAGTGTTGGACGCTGTGCTGAGGTGTGGTGGTGGGTTGGCAGTGGCGGGTTGTAGTCTTGTGCGCTGTGTTGTGGCGTCACGGTGACAGGGTTGGTGGCTTTGTGTGCTGCGTGATGTAATGGGGGTGTATGAGCCATGGCAGCGTAGCAGGGTTGGCGGTCGCGGAGTCTTGAGCATCGTGTGTGGCGCTGTGGCAGTGGGTTGGTGGTTGCAGTGTTGGACGCTGTGCTGGGGTGTGGTGGTGGGTTGGCGGTTGCAGTGTTGGACGCCATGCTGAGGTGTGGCGGTGGGTTGGCAGTGGCGGGTTGTAGTCTTGTGCGCTGTGTTGTGGCGTCACGGTGACAGGGTTGGTGGCTTTGCGTGCTGGGTCGGGGTGCGTGGCTGTGGGTTGGCGGTTGTGGGGTCTTGCAAGTCATGTTGTCGCATCGTGCTGGTGGGTTGGTGGTTGCGGTCTCATGCGCCATGTTGGGTGTCATGGTGACAGGTTGGTGGTCGCAGCCATGGTGGGGCTTGTGCACAGTCAGGTAGCAATGGTGTTGGGGGCTGGGGTGGCAGTGTTGGGGTGACAGTGCGGCGTGATGGCAAAATGGCATGGTTGGGGTGGCGATGAGCAAAAGAAGAAAAATAACAAAAACCAAAAGACTCACTCAAAGAGGTGTGTAGTCGCGTGAGTGGTGAGTCTTGCATGTCGTGACGTGGCTCCAGGGGCTTTCGCACGGCGAGGTACAGGTGGTAGAGGTCGTGGATGGGGGGAGATGGGGGCCACAAGCTGATGCGTGGCAAAAGGGCGAAGCAGCGGTAACGCGGTCTGTCACATCGATGAGAACAATAGGGAAAAAAAGAAAGAAAGAAAAACTTATCATAGAGTAGAGCAGGAGGCTGAAGCCAAGCTTGTCGTCGTCTTGTGTGTCGCGACAGCATGGTGGGGGGAATTTGGAGTTCGCGCGGCGGGGTGGTAGTGGTGGAGAACTTGCGTGGGTAAAACAAAAGATGGCAGCAGGGTGACGTGGCTTGTGACAGTGAGCAACGATGTAAAACATAAAATGAAGAAAAAAAGAACTTATCTATGTGGAAACCCAGCTTGATGTTAGTTGCATGTTGGTGATCGTCATGGTTGCAGTGGGAAAAGTAAGGGTTGGACTGTTCATCAGGATGGAGCAGATTGGTGGAAGGGAGGAGACGAACCGTGAACGCTTGCATGAACCAATTCCAAGGATGTGTCACTTGAACGTTCGGCTTTTGGATAATGTCTGCGTTTGATTCAGACTTTCGGTTGTTCCTGAAAAACGTGACTTTCTGCATTGCCAACTCCACCACACTACCAGTGCCAGTGTGATGCGACACGCATACAGTACGTACAACATTTCTTGTATGATAGTTGGTTCACGGGGTGTTCACAGTTTGTCTCCCTCCCTTCCACCAATCTGCTCCATCCTGATGAACAGTCTTTTTTTTTTTTTTTTTTTTTTTTTTTTAAGATCTATTTATATTCCGGGATGTACTAACCGAATAGAAGACTGGTCCCCTACGTATGTAATGCTACTCTGTACATGATGCGACTATGTAAGCAGAAAGCCTGACTAACAACACGGCCGCTGAATGCAAGTAGGTGTCAGAACAAACGCAAGGAATTAGAAGCTGTTCCGTCTGTACGGAAACCAATGATCCCCCAGTTCATAGCACGGTCCCCTTGCGACTTATCACATTATTCTGCTGGTCGCAGCATCACTGTCATCAGTGGCCCCTACCACTATGGGTAGTACTGAACGCGCTACGACGTTCGGGGGGGCTCTTACACGTCACTGGAAGAGGAAAGGAGGACGAGGGGAATGGAGACAACGGGTCCCAGACACAAAGGAATGGAGGCGCAGAAAGCCGAGTTGGACAGTGTCAAAGGAAGAGACTGTGTTTGGACACCGCGTGGGAATCCGAGGTCGGACACCGCACTCCTGTGAAGGAGGCGTGAAGGGTCATGAAGGGTGGGTGTGACGGGATTAGTCCGGCAATGAGGCCGGTCAGGCGGTCGGAAGGGAAGCTTTGGCACGAGGCTTCTGCTTCCAGGGGCGAAGCTCACCCGCAGACCCGAAGGCGTACAGGCGCTTCTGCTGCAGCAGGGACCTCAAGGCGTCACCCGATGGATCCTCAAAGCTGAGCACAAGGGAGGAGGAAGATCCGGCCGGATAGGAATCCGGTTTGCGGACCCAGGAGGGCATGCGTGTCAGGCAGAGGGCCCGATACGCGGGGTTCTCACGGGCAAGGGCGTCGTGGCATTCGGAAGGGGAATAGGCACCGCGTGAAGAGGAGGCTCCAGTGGGAAGGTTGTTGACAAGAAGGCGGGACCAGCGGACGTTTTCCTTTGCCATGATGGGGATGGGAGAGGAGGGGTTGGCGGAGATGAAGTGGGAGACGGCGTTAGTAAGGGCGGCAGAAGCCTGTTGGAGGTGATGTGCGGTAGTATCCGGTCCAGCGACAACCACAAGGTTGTTGTTCTTCGTCCATCGTGCGGCCGAAAGGGAAGAACCCGGGTGGAGGCGAGACAGGACACCGTTAAGACAATCGCAGATCTCCGACGGCGTCTTGCGGACGGCCAGAGAAGGGGAGGGACCCGTGGACAGGGCTGGAGTGAGGACGAGGCTAGGCCTCGCGGGGACTTTCACAGCGGAAGCGAAGGAGGGGGTCTGGGCAGAGGGTTTGGCAGGGGCCCGAGCCAGTGGAACAGGGGCCTTAGGGGTGGGAAGCTTGGCCGTGGGAGTGGAAGGGGTTTTTGACGGGGCAGAGGGTTTGGCAGGAGGGGGGGCAGGAGGGGGCGTGGTGATGTGGGCCAAGGTGGCCTTCATGGCGGCGAGCTCAGTTGCCATGGTCAGTTTCATCTCAGAGATGGACTCCCTGAGGTCAGCGATGGGGTTGGCGCCGACAAAGTCCTGGATGTCCTCCAGGTAGTCGGTGGGGTCGTCAGTTTGGGCACGCTGGCCACGGATGCAGGAGGTAAGGTAAGCGTCTTCCTCCTCCGTCAAGACAGTGTCCTGGGGGAGGAGCATTGGGTGAACAACCTCAACGAGGAAGTTGCATAGGTAGTTGGAAAGATGAGGTAGAAAGATTTGGAGGGTGCTGGTGCTCTCGAACAACCTCAGAGTGGGGGCGAGGAGAGCTTGTACTTGGGGGGAGGGAGAGGGGATGGTGGTGGTAAGAGGAAGAGAAGCCATGTCCTGATGAACAGTCCAACCCTTACTTTTCCCACTGCAACCACGACGATCACCAACACGCAACTAACGTCAAGCTGGGTTTCCACATAGATAAGTTCTTTTTTTTTTTTTTTTCTTCTTTTTATATTTTACATTGTTGCTCACTGTCACAAGCCATGTCACCCTGCTGCCGTCTTTTGTTTTACCCACACAAGTTCTCCACCACTACCACCCTGCCACGCGAACTCCAAATTCCCCCCCACCATGCCATCGTGACACGCAAGATGACAACGAGCTCGGCTTCGGCCTCCTGCTCTACTCTATGATAAGTTTTTCTTTCTTTCTTTTTTTCCCTATCATTCTCATCAATGTGACAGACCATGTTACTGTTGCGCAGCAATGCACGCAGCAAACAGGAATGCACGTTCTCACCTTAGAGTAGGTTGAGAGACTATAGCGTGGAGAGGGTGCACAAGTGAGAAAGAGAGTGAATGTCTATTCGCCTCCCTCCCCATAGGAGGGACTTTATACTCTATGGTCCTACCCTGACCATTTGCGTAAAAGTGATGAGTACAGGCGTCCACAATATCGCGTTTTTACACATGCCTGATGTAAACTACCACTTCGAGATAGTCATAGGACTTCTCTCGCATAGAGGGCGTATTGTGCCCATTATAGTATGTATCCCAACTACCGTAATAGGCAAACATACTACCGTAATGTCGTAACTGCTATAGATAAGGTCCTTATGTACTTATCATGTTCCAACACTCCCCCTTGCTTAGTGCAGCTAATTAAAGCGCGTCTAAGCAAATAGCAGCGTCCTCACGAGCTCTGGGTAAGAGCATCAAGTGAAAGTTGCCTCAGAGTCGATTAGTAGAGTGGTGTCCAACCCGACTCTAACACGTCTCATCAAGTTGTGAATGTCAACGACATTTTCCAACTCAGACGTCCCATTATTATGTCCCCATTAGGGACAGGACATGCGAACTTCCCTCTGGTAGTTCAATGAAAGGCTTAGAGTCATTTGTCTGCTAATTAAAGCGACATTGTACCATGTCTTTTGAGAGTAAGGTGATTCTGTCCTGTGAGGAGACGATTGCTCATAATGCAGATGAACATAGAGAAACGTATGTTCCTCAAGAAGAAGCGGTGTACGTGAGAGTACAATAGCTCCTTTACGCTCTCCATCACAGATCTCCATCATCAGACATGGTGCGCATGCGCGGCAGCGCACCAAACTCTAGCCCTAGCTGTCATGACCATGTGACATTTCCCACGTATGTCTCAGTTTCGGTTTCTCGGTTTCTTGGTTCCAGACTTAGCCCGGACATTATCGATTGTTCTCAGAGTATTCTCGGATTGACAGCGCGACTGCCAGCACTTGCCTCATGGTTGTGACTCACTGTATGCCAGCAGACATGCCAGCACATAGACTCGCTGGCACTGACACATCCCTCAGAAAATAGTGTAGAAAATCACAGACAGTACAGTATATAAAGAAGAGTAGTTTAGATTGTATTCGTCATCTTGGTCTTTTCAATAATCTATCCCATCCCTTGTCTTGTCTCTTGTCCTTCAAGTCCGACGCTTTTCGCTTAGATAAGCGACCTGGCCCGGCAGACCCTCTCACGTGTTCGCTTGAGGAAGAGTCCCTTGGACTGTAAACATCGCAGAGTCGCCCGACTATAAACGTGTTTACATACGCCTTGTGAACGATCCGGGTGATCGTAACATAAGACCAAGATCCCCTACCGACCCTGCGTGGAAAGTACCGCACGCGGACCCCACCGAGCACGCCTGGTATAGAGCCCAGGTAGTCGGACGCCGAACAACCTCGCGCAGCAACGCGAGCTTAGCCGAAGAAGAAACGACCTCTCTCGGGACCGCGAACATAAGGGCAGACAAGCCGAGACAGACGACACGACCATCAAGGCAACACAGACACTCGACCTCTCTCGGGACCACGAATATAAGGGTGGACAAGCCGAGACAAACGCAGACGACCGCTGGGACTCACGCAGACGTGCCAAGCCGGACCCCGCCAGTACTGTTACAACCCGCCCCTCAGCGCGCCCTGAACGACCCCTTGGCACCGCCGTAAGAAGAGCACGTGCAGAAATGGCGCAGGAGGAAGAAGAGCAAGTACGAAGACTCGTGGCAGAGCACGCCCGAGAAGACCGAGCTAAGTCACCCGACTGCTATCGTCACCCCAATTACGCTAAGAAACCGCAAGAGTTTTGGGAATAGCGCACGTGACCTTAGCGCCCGCCCGTCATGTGACCCTGGCACGTGACCTGGCTAGAACCGCACCAGAAGGATCCAGATGAGCTTATGCCTGGACCGACCTAGATCACCTCATGTTTGTGACTCGTACGTGATCGTGCCTTGATTCTGATGGACTGTATGACTCGTGTTTGCTTATCTCTGACTCATGCCAGAGGGCCTTATGCCATTGGCTGACCGTTATCTCTGACTCCCTATGACTCGTTGTGACTCATTCCTAGGATCGCTGTATTAGTGTTTCGGAGTTCTGGGCTGGACTTCAAAGTTCCCCAGTTGTGTACTTATACTCGAGCTTATGGTCGCTGAAGACCTAAGCTTAACTTCTTGGACTATCCCACCCACTCTTAGTACCACCTGTCTGCTGACCACGGGGTGGCTTGCCTGTCTGTTGACCACGGGGCATTAATACTATCTGCTGCATCATCTCCCCTGCCTGTCTGTTGACCACGGGGCATTCCTTTACCATCTACTCTCTGTCCGTCTGTTGACCACGGGACATCACGACCACCGACGATCATTATCGTCTTTGCGCCCTTATCGCCTTGTGCATACTTTGGGCTTCCTTACTACGTCTCACTAGCGAGCTAGTAAGCGATCGTGTGAGTAACTTCGACATCCGCTGTGATCGTTAGGGGCTCCTGTCGCGCCTTGTACCAGGTTACAAGAAGAACGCCCGGTGGAGCGTTACAAGTACAGTCCGAGTACCGTACCAGCCGCTGACTCTGTGCGGAACAGAGAGATACCGCCGACGTACTACCGAGCAAACCACGACACTCGGTACTTGTGAAGATCACCTTTTCGCCGTGGGTATAGAGCCCCACCTTCCTGTCCTGTCCGCGGGTATAGAGCCCCGCCCGCTACCTGTCTGTGCTGCGGGTATAAAGCCCCGTCTGCCTGTCCTGTCCAGTGCGGTCAAGCCGACACGCACTTCTGTTTCGCTAGCTCCGCAGACCTCAGACGCCATGACCCCTTGCCCACCAACCAGAATGCTGACCATCGTCGAGCAGATGATGACCGGACCCACCCTGACGCTGTTCACCGGAGACCGTGCGCAGGCCCAACAGTTCCTCATCGAGTTTTCGCAACTCGAACGAGCGAATCTACGACACGTACTGATAACCCGCCCCGCACTACAAGTAGAGCTTGCGCTCTCGTTTATTCATGGACCCCTGACCGACCCCTGGAGGCAAACCGTTCAATGCAGCTCCCCGGGCAACACTGAAGACGAAGAGTTGTGGGACAAGTTTTACAACTCGTTCTGCACTGCATGGACCGACGACCTCCCCGTATCCATGCCTCAGACCCCATTGCCACTAGCACCAATCGACGCCTCCCCACGCGTGGAGGAACCTCAAGTCATCGCGACGCCAGTCCAGACCACCGCCGTCCCAAGCCCAAACGCAGAGGACGACCTTGATTTTAAAGAGTTCTACCCCAGCTATCTAGATGACAACGTTGGCATCTTCTCTCCCCGCGCCCCGACACTCATGCCACCGCCTTCAATCTTCGACTTGGTACGCCCGTCGAAGAAACAGTACACCTGTCAACGTTCGCCGCCCCCCTTGCTGCCGACCCTTCCCGATGCCGACGAAGACTGGACTCTCTTCGCCCCATGTGTAGTATCAGTCCCGACCCCATTTGTCTCGACACTGCAGACCGACCACGTCGCGCAACGCGTAGAGAAACGCCAGCGCGACTATACCTCCGACGAGGCAGAAACACGCCGTAACAAATGCCCACGACTCGCAGCGCACACTGGACCTCCTTGTGCACGCCCGCAGCTCGGACGACGCAGCGTCCCATTACCCAGAAAGTACGCCTTCGCACCACGCTGGACGACCTCAGCTCCCATAACCAGCACCCCGCGCCTCCTTGTCCCGTATTCGCCACCTCCCCGCCAACCGCCCGGCCCACCCGACGACCCCGGACCCCCCGTTCCAGCCGCACTTCCTCTAGGAAGACACCACACGATTGTCGAGGACAACAATAACCGTAGAGGGGGAGTAAAAACCCTCGACAGCTCGGTTTTCGCCCCGGATGTCGCAGTTTCACCCACGCCGACCCCAGTACTGGACAGTCCCAGACCACCAACGCCCCACACACCACCGCCCAGAAGACCAGACATCTTCCCTCGCCTCACGCTGGAGATACCACGCAACCCCGACTCACTCGCAACCCACCCGACCAATAGTCGACGCCACAGAAACGCGCACCCTCGGACCCCAGCACAGACCACGACCACGACCGTAGACCCTGTCAACACACCACCAACTTGCCTCACCCCCATTTCAGCCCAGGACGCCGTGGATTCGCCCCCGCAGACCCCACCTCACACCCACCTATTCCCTCGTCACGCGTTCGAGGGACCACGCGACCCGGACGAGCTCGCAACCAGGACGACAAACAGACAACGCTGTGGTAATGCGCGCTCCCCGTACCCAGCCACCTCGCGAAACCACGACAGACACGCACGACAAGCCCACCCAACCACCTCTCCCGAAGACGCAATGCCAACCCCAGTCACGTCCCGACTTGTGAGAAGACGACGCCGCGCTACCGCAGCGACACTCTCAACATCGCCCCCGCCGGATCTCACAGCCACGCGCAACCGCGACAGGCACGTCCGCGCCGCACACCGACACCCAGACAGACCAACACAAGTCCAACAGCAACCTGACAGACAACGAAACCGCGCTAACGCAGCGGTGGAGGTGTTCCTCGAACAGTACGACGCAGCCCGAACAACATCAGCACCAACCCCGATATGCGCAAGACGCACTTACAACGCCGTCATGCAACACCTCGACCTCCGCCTACCGAAGAAACCAGACACAACAGGCATCACCCAACCCTTCGCGTTAAAAGTTGGGCCGAGCGCGATTCTCCGACGATGGAAGACAGAGTAGCAAAATTGTTCGAGGACGAACAAATCAAGAGAGGGGCATATGTCATGACCATGTGACATTTCCCACATATGTCTCAGTTTCGGTTTCTCGGTTTCTTGGTTCCAGACTTAGCCCGGACATTATCGATTGTTCTCGGAGTATTCTCGGATTGACAGCGCGACTGCCAGCACTTGCCTCATGGTTGTGACTCACTGTATGCCAGCAGACATGCCAGCACATAGACTCGCTGGCACTGACACATCCCTCAGAAAATAGTGTAGAAAATCACAGACAGTACAGTATATAAAGAAGAGTAGTTTAGATTGTATTCGTCATCTTGGTCTTTTCAATAATCTATCCCATCCCTTGTCTTGTCTCTTGTCCTTCAAGTCCGACGCTTTTCGCTTAGATAAGCGACCTGGCCCGGCAGACCCTCTCACGTGTTCGCTTGAGGAAGAGTCCCTTGGACTGTAAACGTCGCAGAGTCGCCCGACTATAAACATGTTTACATACGCCTTGTGAACGATCTGGGTGATCGTAACACTAGCTGTTCCCTGAATTTAAGGAACTTAATACGACCCAGATTCTTAGTAAAGAGATCTGCGGGGTTCTCAGCTCCTTCAATGAAGAATAACTCTATCTTCTTTTCACGGATCACATCACATATGTAATGGTGACGTAGATCAATATGTTTGATCCGTTTCTCCTGAACAGGATTAGAAGATAAGAATATGGAGCCTTGATTATCTCCGCATAATGGAATCGGTCCAAGATTAATTCCGAGCTCACTAAAGAGCGAACGGATCCAGACCAACTGTCTGCTTGTATCACACAGCAACATGTACTCTGCTTCAGTGGATGAGAGCGCGATAGACTTCTGTGCTCTAGAGTTCCAGCAGAACACTCCATTAGCCATCTTTACTAAGTAGCCCGTAGTGGACTTTCTCATAATTGGGTCTGAAGCCCAATCAGAGTCTGCATATGCTATTATACCACCGTCACTTTTGCCATCAAAGACTAAAGCATAATTAGAGGTACCAAGTAAGTAGCAGCAGATGTAGAGTGCACGCTTCATATGGTCCTCAGACGGATTGGCTGCAAACTGCACCATTTTGGTAACAGCATAGGCAATATCTGGTCATGTACCAATCATAATGTATAGGAGAGATCCTATCACTTGTTGGTATGACGCGCGGAGCTCTGGGGTTGCAGTTCCCTTATTAGGGGATGGATGATACCCTTCCAGTAGTGGGGTAGGTACTGATTTGGCGTTAATCAGTTTGAAACACTGCAGCACTTTCTGAAGGTAATCCTGCTGATCTAACAGGATTCTACATTTAGAATGTAGTATGCGCATGTGTAGAAACTCTTTGGTATCACCTAAGTCTCTGCATTCCCATATCTCCATGAAGTGCTTCTTCAGGGATGCTATGTCCTTTTTATTTCTTCCTAAGAAGAGGACGTCATTGACATAAACAATAACTACAATTGTTTTGTTGTCATTAACAAACAGACCTGAGTCTGATTGAAGTCGTGTGCAGCTCAGGGAACTCATAGACTTATCCAGCGCTCTCCACCAAGCGAGTGCAGCTTTTTTAAGTCTGTATATAGCTTTCCTTAAGCGCATGACTTTGTTTTGTTGGCTAGGGTCTTTAAACCCTTCAGGTTGTTCCATATAGAGTTCCTCATCGAGGTCTCCATAAAGGAAGGCAGTTTTGACGTCAAGCCCAGAGATGTGCCAATCCTTCAGCGCCGTAAGCGTGAGCATCATCCAGACAGTCTCAAACCGTACCACTGGCGAAAATATTTCGTCATAATCTATGCCTTCAACCTGAGAAAAGCCTTTGGCAACTAGCCTGGCCTTTTTACAGCTGTCTGACTTTAAGTCAAACACCCATCTATTCTTGATCACCCTTCTGCCTTGTGGCGGGTTAACAAGATCATAGACTCTGCGTTTGCGAAGAGAGTCAAGCTCTTCTTTGCACGCATTACGCCACTCCCCCTGGAGTTCACTTGGCATTTTTTGAATGTCCTTATAGGTCCATTCATGAATATTAGAGGTATCAGGTGACTCTAGATCTGTTGGTGAAACTGCTTTGGCAAGCAGAAGATCTAGAAATTTGACTCCCCCTTCCTGAGCTAGGTGGATCAGTAATTGCTGATCGACTTCGTCTGAATCCTGCAGATTATCACTCTGAGCACTGGAAGAATCAGATTCGGCTTGTTCAGGATCATCGCCTGAAACCGTCTGATCTTGACTAGAACACTGCTGGGAGCTACCCGGCTGTGTTTCAGTCAATTGTCGCCATGTGCGAGTCTGCGCAATGTCACGAATAATCGCTGTAGGAGGCCTATCTCCATAGACATTATCAGGACGAGTAACTGGTCTCCTTATACGCCCCGATCTCCTAGGTTCACTAGGACCAGGTACTGGAACAGGGGGTAAAGGCGGAGGTAGCTGCGATCCAGATCCTCCAGCAGAAGTGCTAGGAGGAGGTCCAGCGGCCGGCTGGGGAGCGCTTCTCCCTTTTACAATAGGAGGCTCAGGTGGTAGGTCATCATCATCACCGGGAGCGGCGTTGTCTTTAGACTGTTCACTAGGAACTGTCTCATCTAACTGAGTTACACCACAGGGTATACTCCTAGTATTGCCCTTAGGACACCTAGGGAATAACGCTTCATCAAAGAGTGCCTTGTCTGAGTAGAACAAGGTATTAGGCGTGCGCATGAAGACATCAGCCTTCATTCCAGCTCCTCTACCAAGGTAGATCATCAGTTCGCTTTTGGGAGAAAGTTTATTCACCCGGCAAGCTTCTGGAATATGTACATATGCGCCACATCCGAATACTCTGAGATGCGATATGTCAGGGACTTCATTGTGTAATAGTTTGTAAGGAGTCTGCCATTTAAGGCGACTTATGGGGGTTCTATTATAGCAATGTGCAGCGTGAAGTACTGCAAATTCCCACCAACTCTGTGGTAAGCAAGCATCAAGGCGCATAGCCTGAGCTTTGTCCATTATAGTGCGCATAAAGCGCTCAGCGCGCCCATTTTTCTGTGGTGTATGTGGCGCAGACTGTAGCACTGTTATGCTGGCATCCTTAAGCTGCTTTAGGAAGGCATCCGATTTGTATTCACCGCCGGCATCTGACATCCATTCTTTAATGGTTGCGTTAAACTGATTTTTGATTAATGCTAGCCACTGCTTTAGTGCCGTAATAGCAGAGGCTTTATCCCGTAAAAGAATGATCCATGCAAACGAAGTATAATTGTCAAAAAAGACAATAAAATACTTGTATTTATGGTATGACGGTATAGGGAAGCTTTTCAGATCGGAATGAATCTGAGAGAAAGAGGCTTTAGCCCTTGTATCGGACAGAGGATGTGAGGCAGCAGGCATTTTGCCTTGCGCGCACCCAGGACATATTACATCAGAGGAGGGAATTATTATCCCTTCTGGAAAGCCCTTAGTGTGTTCCTTAGCTCGTCTTAGAACCTCTTTGGATGGGTGACTGAGGCGATGATGCATAAGGTCATAGTCTACATTTAGTAACGCAGACTGGTTTGCAATATGCGACTCAGTTAGAGTGGATATAGAGGCATCTAGCCAATATAGGGATTGTCCGTGGAGAAGGGGTTTACATTGGACAATCTTTTTGTTTTTACGTAGCAAGTTAATATGCTGTGAATTCCCCAAAACGCGCAAGCCTTGCTGTTACGTTCGGTCCGGAAGTGGACACTGACGTCTAGGGTATGGCACCACGTCAGCAGTATATTGTCATGGACTTGTTGGATCAGTCAGCCGGGTAAGCTCCGGCGCATGTGATTGTGTACGATAACGGATCGGATCATGACTCAATGTGACTCATACTAAGATAGCTGTACTAGGGTTTGCTCTACTTACGCTATTGGCTAGTACTTCTTGTAGCGGCGCTTGAAAGCCCGCGCGTATCTGTATAAGTAGTACGTTGTGGAGACCAAGAACGGCATCTTGGTCTTCTTCCAATACCACTACCAGTTCTTCGCTCTACAGGGTCCTCCCCCTTGAAGTGAGTTGTCCGACATATCCCCTAGACCAAGGGATCCCTCGTGACTTAGCCCCCTTTGCGATCAAGTGGACAGTTATCCCGCCGGCAGCATCTGTCATCGCGTCTATCTCTACGTCAACCCCCGTGTCGCCTCGCCTTACACATACTTACACATCGTCGACCATCCGACTTGGGACGATCTTCGCATCGTCGCTAATCCCCCTCCGTCACTACCTCTAGGGGAAGACCTACACGGCTACGAAGACCTTAACGGGGCCCTACAAGTGCACCCTCACGATTTCCCTCAAGCCTCCGTCAACCGCAACTACTTCATCAAGAGGATCGCCACCCACTCTGAAGCCTAAGTCAGGCAAGCGTTCGTGGTAAACGCTACACTTGCTGTAAGAAGACACCCATAGACAGAAGACGTATGCTTATGTGTGGAATATATAGAACCGGGTATACCTGAGTAATTACGGGTTTGTCTGCGACGTAATGCTCAAGCAAGACAGAACCGGTTCCTTCAACGTATAGCATTTGTGCTGCAGTCTTAACAGGCATCCTTTCAGACTTAGCAATTGGCTTGTACTCGATAAAATCACTAAGATTATTAGTGAAGTGTGCTGAAGCTCCTGAGTCAAGGAGCCACATATTTTGTGTACGCTTTATACACTCTGCACATTGACTGAAGTATTCATTGTGCTCACACTCAAGTAAATCGAGGAGAGCGCTGCTAATATTGTACATATCAAGCGACTTCGGTACTAGTACATGCGATTCCTGTAGATATACGTATCCATTACATTTGCCATCCCCTAGACTTTTTGGGGGCAGGGCTAATTCTGTAACGTCATCAGCATGTGATGTGCGAAGTGAAGAAAAGACGTACTGTTCTTCATCGCAAGAACCCCAATCAAGGGTGTTCTCATCCAGTCCGGTTAAAAAAGACTCCGGTGTCAGCGAACGGCCTGTGGCGGCCGGTGAAATAAGAGTGCCAAAACGGGGGTCCGTTGGCATCTCGTGATCTCGCAGCCACTGTTGATTACTGCGCCAAATAGATTCGATTCACTCATTAGAACGAGATTGAGGAGGGAAACAGCTTTCGCTGGTAGTAGCCCACCTGACTGTTGCTTCAACAATTGAAGCAGGACTGACGTAAGGAGGTGTGGGAGCACGACTTTCTGTATCAGAAGTCATATCGCTTAATGTCAGATCCGACAAGTCAAGTTGGAGAGCATTTGACTGCTCACCAAATATCTCCGTGTCATCTAATCCGTCTATGTTCATTATCGACTGTGCGCTGCCCAAAGGCTGCTGCGACATGTCGATGTCAACTTTGGAGTCATACTCCTCGTCCATGAACCATTCAATACGAGGACGCATGATAGCGTCAATGTCTGCAAAGCGCTGCTCAAGCGTCTTTACGGTCTGGACTGTAGCGGGTACATCCAGCCGTTCAGCAAGTGAAAGCGCCTTGTTGACAGAAGGGAAGAAGCCGGGAGTCCTCTGAGGCGAGGATGATTCGACTTCTGTCCTGGTAGAGACACCAGATGACCCAATATGAGTCACCTTGTGGGAAGTAGGAGGGGCTAGTGCGGCGACGGAGGCAATATGCGAGTGCTGTGGAGCACGGGCAGGTGCCTTGCCTTTCCCTTTGCCTTTGCCTCTTCTGGATCCACATCCTCCGCGCTGCCTAAAAGGCTGCTGCTGATTGGACGGGCCGGGAGCGCTAGACTGCTGCTGCGAACCCTGCTTGGTAAAGTGAGGGTCAGCGCGCTTCCGCTTAACGGCAGAAAGCTTCTGCGCTGTATGAGCGGCCTTATGCTGTCCGCGGTTAGTCTCTGTCTCGTACTGGCTTTCAACACAAGCCGATACAGTCTCAAGTTTGAGATTGGCAATAGGGAGATTGTTGCAGATGATGGGGATTAAGTGCTCCCATTTCTGGGGCAGAGCGGACATCGCAATAAGAGCCTGCAGCTGAGGCTTTATGGCAAGGGTAGGGGCGGCAGGGCCAGTACCAACAGTAATGTTCCCTAGACGAGAAAAGGCGGCAGCCATCTTCTCAAACTGGGGAGCAGGGTGCTGATTTGTATTGAAGCGAATAGAAATCGCTTCTTTGAAGTCTTTGTAGATGCGGGGCATGGACACCACACCGTACCGGTCTTTTACGGAAGTCCAGAGCGCCTGGGAAGTAGCCCCAGTGACTGCCTGCTGAATAGCAGGGGTGAGGCGAAGGGTGAGATTACCCCTAGCCATCTCATCGCTCTTGTTCCAAGCTGCTCTGTCAGCGACTTCGGCAACAGGAGGTTGGGCAATGGTGCCAGCAACGTAGCCCCAAAGCCCTTGGGACATGAAGAAGGCGGTCATCTGTTGAGACCAAGTGGCCCAGTTAGAGCCATCAAAAACGGGGACAAGCTGAGTGAGTTGAGAGGACATGGTTTGTATAGATCTGTTGGCTTTTGCGAACGTCAGTATTGCATTACTATAATAACAATACTGTGTGAAACAAAAGATTGTCTATGCCAGCATCGCCTTTGGCAATACTAAGCACGACAATAGCCCAGTATTAGGCTGTTTCCAACAGAATGGGTCGAAAAACCCATCTTGACATTGAGAGCATCAATGCCAATAAGCCAGGACGATCCTGCTCGACGTCACCCCAAGGTTAAGCTATTCGCCTTTCCAAAATTAATTGGACGCGCAATAGAGCCTTGTTTAGATAGGCAATTGGCCAAGTCTGTGTGCTCCTCAAGAGCACAATACCAGGTTGCTAGTAACCAGGGAGCCTCCCTGAGTCTAGAGCCTACAACCGCACGCATTCCTCTTTTCAAAGGTAACAACATGGTGGGCAGTGACCATGGGCGCAACTCTAGTCAAAGAGTGCGACGGCAAACCCTGTAGCAGGGCCCATAACCTGTTGTGCAGCAATGCACGCAGCAAACAGGAATGCACGTTCTCACCTTAGAGTAGGTTGAGAGACTATAGTGTGGAGAGGGTGCACAAGTGAGAAAGAGAGTGAATGTCTATTCGCCTCCCTCCCCATAGGAGGGACTTTATACTCTATGGTCCTACCCTGACCATTTGCGTAAAAGTGATGAGTACAGGCGTCCACAATATCGCGTTTTTACACACGCCTGATGTAAACTACCACTTCGAGATAGTCATAGGACTTCTCTCGCATAGAGGGCATATTGCGCCCATTATAGTACGTATCCCAACTACCGTAATAGGCAAACATACTACCGTAATGTCGTAACTGCTATAGATAAGGTCCTTACGTACTTATCACGTTCCAACAGTTACCGCTGCCTTGCCATTTCGCTACACATCAGCTCATGGCCCCTGTCTCCCCCCATCCACAACCTCTACCACCTGTACCTCGCCGCGCGAAAGCCCCTGGAGCCATGTCACGACATGCAAGACTCACCACTCACGTGACTACACACCTCTTTGAGTGAGTCTTTTGGTTTTTGTTATTTTTCTTCTTTTGCTCATCGCCACCCCAACCATGCCATTTCACCATCACGCCACACCGTCACCCCAACACTGCAGATGCCTCGTCACGACCCAGGCCCCACTATGGTTACCTCGGCCCATGCCACACCAACTATGCCACGCCATGACCACCCTGGCTCGACAATCACAATCCCCGGTGCAACACTCACAAGCCCTGGCACGACACCCACAAGCCTCGACATGACACCCACAAGCCCCGGTGCAACACCCACAAGCCCCGGCACAAAATCCACATGCCCCGTCGTGACCAACACAGCAAGACCTCGCGACTGCCGTGGCCAGCAACATGGCCTGGCCCCACATTCGCCACCCCCGCCCCACTCCACCGCCACGCTGGTCCGTCGCGCACGAACCCGCCCCGACACCACTGCACCGCAACATGGCAAGTCCGGGCGCCACATCACAACCTTGTCAAATGTGGCACCTTGGCTTGCTACTGTAGTACTAGTACCATGTATTTATTTGATTTTGAATAAAATATTATTTGCTGCAAATAACCATTATGTGACTGAGATGGATGACTAATATATGATATGATATGACAATATAATATGACATAATATGACACTGCAAACACTAATTAACACTACAAATAGTTTTATCTATTATTTATTCTAATAATAAAATGATATTAAAATATTTTGGAACAGCTATATTCAACTTGCCAACTTGTGCAACTTGCACTGGCTTTCTGCTGGCACACCAGCAAAAAAGTTGGAAGTTACCTACATTCTTACTGATGAGTGCGATTTGCACGGTCTCTGGTGATGTTAACACCTAGGTAAGACTGGATTTCACCAAGATCAGTCATCTCATATTGACTTGATAGAGATGCTTTCAGATCATTGATCTTTGGTAGGGAGCTCCCAAGTATAGTAATGTCATCTACATATAAGATCACGAAAAGTGTATCACCCCCCTCTTGAAGATGATATACATATACTCCTGCATCAGAGTACGTCCACATAAAGCCTAGGTCACAAAGGACCCCATGGAATTGCACATTCCATGCATGGGAAGCTTGTTTAAGGCCATAAAGGGCCTTCTGTAGTCAGCACACAAGGTGCTCTGAGCCAGCTGTGACTAAACCAACAGGTTGCTCCATATAGATTTCTTCCTCCAGTTCCCCATGAAGGAATGCCGATTTGACGTCCATCTGGTGAATGTGCCAGTCTTCAAGCATAGCCAACGCAAGAAGTACTCTCAAGGACTCAAAGTGGGCAACTGGGGAGAAAGTTTCGTCAAAGTCCACCCCCTCTAGTTGGGTGAACCCTTTTGCCACTAGCCTAGCACGAAAGTGTCCATCCGCTTTCTTTTTAAACACCCATTTACATTTGACCACCTTCCTTCCTTCAGGAAGGGGTTCAAGTCTCCAGACATCAAGCTTGTCGAGAGCATCTAGTTCATACTGGCATGCTTCAAGCCAATTGACAGCTTGGTCAGACTCCATGGCCTGCTTGTATGTCTGCAGGTCCCTGTAACCGGGTACCTCAGCAGCATTTAGCAAGTCCATCATTCCCAGCCTGCTGCTACCCTGCACGAATTCATCATTGTCCTCTGTGAAGTAGCGAGGATTCGTGAATCGTACCCTTGTGCTCCGCCTTGGGCATGTAGGCAAAACTACCTGAGTGTTCCTGGGAGATCTAGGGGTTTCCCTAGGAGGAGACACTTCCCTGTTGAAATTAGGGGCAGGTATAGGCGCAGTAACTGCTGGCCTTGTGGAGCAGGTAGTGCAACGACATGTGGGTGCAGGATTGGTAGGGGGAGGTGCTTGGGAAGGAGGAGTGTGATATATTGTCTGGTCTGCTGGAGCAGGTGTGGTATTGGGTGGGGTGCTAGGCTGTTGTACTGCTACAGGTGCTGGAGGTGGTATGACAAAGACTGGTGTAGTCTGAGGCACTGTAGGGGCAACAGCTGGTGTAGGCAGGCTAGGCACTACAAAGACAATCTCACCGCTGGGAGCACTCAAGGGTTCACCAGATGCGGGAGAGGTGGAAGGTTGTAAGTGTTGAGCCACAACACTGCGGGATGGGAAGGTGGCTTCATCAAAAGTAACATCTCGTGAAGAGATGAAGCACTGGCTATGTCTATCCCAAAGTTTGTAACCCTTTGAAAAGGGTTCATAGCCCACAAACACGGCTTCCTTTGATTTAGGATCTAGTTTGCGCTGGTTGTGTTCGGGTACATGATAGTAGGTTTTACAGCCAAAAACTCTAAAGTAGGAGACATCTGGGACTGTACCATCCCAGAGCTCTAGCGGGGTTTTCCACTGATTGGAACGAGTGGGAGTGCAGTTATATATTTGCACAGCAGTTTGAACTGCTTGTTCCCAGAAGCCAAGGCTAAGGCCTGCATGGTGGAGCATGCTAGTGCCTTTTTCCATAACCGTACAGTTAAAACGCTCGGCTCTCCCATTCTGTTGTGGAGAATAAGGCATAGTGAGCATATGCTCAATTCCTGCTTCCAGAAGGATGTGCTTTAAGTCGTTATTGACATATTCGCCACCACAGTCCGAGTGTAAGGATTTAATGGGCTTGTTAAGTTGTTTTTCAGCCCATGCCTTGTAGTGTAGAAAGGCGTCCTTAAACTGGTCCTTTGATTTCATGAAGATGACAACTGCAGCTTTGGAGAAGTCATCTATGAACATGGCGAAGTATTTGTTGCCCTGGATAGAGTTACTGTAACGCCACCACTGACGTTAGTCCGACTTGGACGGCGAAAGGACGTTCACGACTTTAGCGAATATCTCGGAGGTGAGTCACGTGACTCGGACACGTGTACACGGCGCTTGTGGAGGCACGTGACACGGGGACTTCCGGCACTAGGACGTCTGAGTCACTAGGCGATCGATGAAGACGACTTGCTCAAAAGAGAGAGAGACAAGCGAAGCACACGAAGAGAAGACAAGAAGAGAGTGGTGATTGAAGAAGACCAAGATGGCGTATCTTGGTCTTATTGAGCCACTATTTATACATATATGAGGGCGCTTTAAAGCTCCTCCCGAATCCGTATGACAAGTAGCGTAAGTAGCTCGAACCCTACTACAGCTATCCTAGGAATGAGTCATGCTACACCGGCACGTGATACTGTACAACTACACTGACTGAGTCTCGAGTCCATGACACATTACGACTTACTAAAGGGGTCATCACCGTATAGTAAGCGTCCACTTCGCGTATCGTGACAGTTACTCTGTAGCAGGCCAACAAGGTCACTGTGAACGACTTCAAGGGGTTCTGAAGCATGTTTCTTGGAAGGTGGGAATGGTAGACGGGTAGATTTTCCTAGTTCACAACCAAGGCAAAGTCCATCTTCCACAGGGGAATCATTAATATGGAGTCCTTTGACTGACTCCTGAGCATATCTTTTTAGTGCATCTTTGGACATATGTCCCATGCACTTATGCCAGACATCAAGGCTCGCAGATGCAGGTGTGCGGACAGCATTCATAGCATGTCCGTTGAGCCAATATAGCCCGAGAGCCTTGTGTCCTTCCGCAATGGTCTCTCCTTTGTGTCTGATTGTAAAGGAGGTAGCATCAAAACTAACTATGGCGCCCTTTGAAGTGAGGCAGGGTGTGGACAGAATACACGAGTGCATATTTGGGAGGTGGAGCACATCTGATATTTTGAGGTCAATGCCTCGATTGGTGCGGATTGTAATAGAACCCGTTCCAACACTTCATAGGAGAGTGTTGTCACCAAGGAGGACATCAACACCTTTGTGAGGTGTGTAGGTGTCATAGTCCTCAAGGTATGGAGTAAAGTGTGCTGAAGCTCCACTGTCCATCATCCATCTTGATGCTGATTGAGTGTGATTGACACTCATCATGTAAAGGGAGACCTGAGGTACTTCATGTACCTCCTCTATTTTGCCAGAGCCATTAACTATTGTAAATAGGCGGCTCTTTGGTACAGGTATGCTATTGGCCGCAGCAAACCTGTTTGCCGGAATTGAGTCCGGTGCCTCAGTAATGGTATTCTGAGCAGCTTTCCCTCACTGCCCAGCCCTTCCCTTTTTAGCGTTCTCCTGATCCTGTTTGAGTTTGTAACACTCTGGCTTTTTATGGCCAGGTTTTTTGCAGTAGTGGCAGATTACGTCTGAGGACACAGAGCTGCCTGATGCCTGGGGAGGCGAGTGCTGGGGCCTGACTGGGGCAATCTTTGTAAAAGATGCCAGAGGGCCAGCAATATGGGATTCCTCATTGATGAACCTATTTATAAGGTCCTGAGGGGCGAGGTTGGCAGGGGGGCCAGATGCGAGGATGGTGCCTGCTATGGTGCTGTAGGAGGGGGGGAGCACGTCTAGTAGTATGAAGGACATTTGCATGTCCGAGATGGGCATCCCTTGCTCCATGAGGGTGTTCCTCAGGTCCAGCATTTTTTGGAGCTGAGGTAGGAAGGGGCTACCTTCCTGAAGCTTGGTGTTGGCCAAGCCCACCCACAAATTAAAGGTGGCCATAGAGCCGACCTGACCATAGAGGTGATCAAGCTGCTGGTACTTGTCATGGACAGTTGGGAAGACTGCCATGGACTGGATACCAGAGAGGACCTCTGATGTCACTGATAAAAATAAGAGGCCAGTGATGACCTCTTCTTGCTTTGCCCAAAGGGCCATCATAGCTAAACCTTCATTTGTGGGGCCAACTGGGCCCCTAGCAACAGCAGGGTGCTGGGGAATGGCCCCGGGGTCCGAGTGGGTGGTGTGACGACTGCACCCATTCATGAGCATGAGGGACGTGAAGGTGGTGGACCAACTTTGCCAGTTGGTTCCATCCAGCTTGGCAAGAGTGACAGAAGGAGGGAAGGTAAGATGGAAAGACATTTGAGATGTTTGTAAATCTGGTTCCAAGGAGCAGTCAGAACCAGTCCAGAACTTGGTAGGAAAGATAGTAGCCCAGCCATAGGAGCGCTATAACTCCATAACACCTAGGGTGTCATGCCTCAAGTTGTGCAACTTGGATGTATACTATTGTAGTGGAATCATTTTAATGATGGCTGCCTTACTACTAAGTCTCCTAGGCCCGAATGTTACTAGGGGCGAATAGTCATGTGTGACACCATAGGTTTCAAGCAAGAAGGATCATGGGAGCATTGTCCGGCGAAGGATGCTCCGAGTCGATCTCTAGCCTAGTAGCATGAAGGCTGGGGCTACCCAAGAACTATAGTAGAAGGGTAGTACCCTAGAGAGGAGCCAACAGTGAATTCCAGAAGCAATGAAAGGGATCAACTCCCATAACAATTGTGACTGTCGTCTGTGGAGTCTCTAGAACAGACCAATAAGGGTCTTGGTACTAAGTAACTAGAGTAGTGATACATGCCATGCAGCGAATCCTGCACAAAGGGAGCGAATACTTCTCCTGGCAGAGGTCTACTTATAGCTACTATGTAAATATCATTATGGTATAGTAGTGTCTCCTAGTTGTATCAGAGGGAAGGACTTCTGGGTTTGACTATTAACCAGGCCTTCACACCCCTTAAAGTGACCCAGGTATTAACTGAGTATCACCCAACCATTAGAGAGGCTTATAGCCGCAAGGGTCTTCCCCTCTTGGCCTATGAAAGCACTTCCAGATGAAGACCAGGTAATGAAGATATAGTAGGAGTAGTGCACACAGAGGAATTTAAGGTCATGTAAGACCTTTCATGAGAACCTCCTTAGGAGGCTAGCCAAAATGGCACATGACAGAGTCATGGTGGACAAGAAAGGATGTGTCAAAGATAAATGATAGAGGATGCTCACTGAAGGTAATGAAGACGACAAAGATGTGGTCGGCTGAGAGAGCAAAGTGACACAAGTAGATCTGTGATAAGAAATGGCAAGTTAGTTATTAGGCGTCAGGGCCCATAACCTGTTGAGCGCAGAACTAACGAGTGAGGAAAAAGAGCAAAGAGCTAATAGACAAGTTAACTTCAGAGGGGAAGTAAACTCTGAATATATACACACCTAATAGACAAGTTACTATAGACTGTCTGTGAGTAAAGGTAGTGTAAAGAGAAAGGTAAAAGGGGACTTACACTTCAGAGGGGAAGTAAACTCTGAAGTGTGAAGGCGTAAACAGCAGTCCTTATATACAGGATGCTTAGATAAGAATGGTCTGTGCACACTGGTGACCCAAACATAATACATGTGGTCTGTGCACCAGAGGGAGAAATGCCATGGGAGGGCAGAGAACAATAGCTGCCTAAAGCAGACAATACCGGTATCTTAACAATAGAGAACAATAAGAGCCATGTATGACTCTGACAATGAAGATAAACAAAAGTGGTCTGTACAAGTCCGGAGTGTCCAAAAGAGTCCATAAGGGACAGATACCAAATATAGTATATGGGCTGACACAATCAGATCCCACGAGACATGTGACTTATGCAGTCACATCTCAACAGATTCTTGGCAAATTCTATGTGCTCTTCGTCTGAATCTTGGAAATCTTGGTGGGAATTGAAAAACACCATGAGTACCACAATGCCAGTGGATCCAATGAAACTGCGCCACAAGTCAGCGAGACATTGAACTGTCTAAAATATATTTAGTATTGTTTTAAAGTCAAAAAAAAAACACGTACTTTCTAATAGATTGTGGTTTTTGCTGTTATTTCATACTCACAGCCACCAGTTGCATCCCAAATCTTCTGCATCACCTAGACCGACTGCCTAACCGGCACCTCCCAAGGGTCATTAGTTTGACCAACGAATGCCATATATGTTGTGACAAAAGTACGCCGGAACCAACGGTTTTCAACCCATTTTGGAAGCACATCGTTCTGAGGCTTTTTGGACACTGTTTTACCGTCCATCGAACTTGCTGTCAAAGACTTTTGGACTACAAGTTGCTGTAGGATAATGTTAGCGCTATACCAAACCAACAAAAAAAAAAAGACCTTGCTAGTGACATGGCTCGTTCCCTTGAGGGGGCTGTTGATTGCAGCCTCCCATTCTGGGCCCCTCATCTTGTCGTTGTCCGAGAGACCACCTTCATCACGAAGAGAGAGGGTCGGTGGTTTAGCGTTCACTGGGCCCAATGAGGGGCCCGATCTGTGGTGACCAACTTGGACAATTTTCATGAGAACCACACCTCGATTGGCAGATGAGTCACTTTTAAATGAAAGAATATTAGGTGCAGTGCAGCCAGAAGTAGTTTAGAACGTACTTCTCAATTGGGGGGGCCTGTTTTCATTTGTTGCGGGAGATGTCACTGAGCATCCCATAAAAGAGGGTTGAATGATCAGGCATTAGTAATGACCACATGGGGGTACAGGTGAGAAAAAATACCTATTATCAGTACTATCCATCAACAGATCAGTGTTTGTGGGGGTTACCTCATGTCCATGCCCCTCCTGGATTTTTTTGCCAGCGACTTTGATCTCATCTCGCACCTTGACCACAACCTTAACTTTCTTCTTTGGCACCCAAGGTGGTTTATCGGTGGAGGCTGACACTATGGGGTGGTCAGTTTTGTTTTTCTTCCCTGTCGGTTCTTTGCCAACCGCCTTCTTGCCTGCTGCTGCTGTGGCCTTCTGAGTAGTTTGGGCCTTCAGTCTTTTGGCAGGAGGTGGGTCATCGTTGTCTTCATCAGCCGACTCTGAGCTTGAATCATCCTTGGTTGCTGACTTTTCAGAGCAGGACAGGGTCGAAACAGGATTATTAAATGCCTTGCCATCACTTGAATCTGCAATGCAGCAGCGACTAAGTCTTCTGTGGTCGCAGAGGGGTGGCAATGACTTCAGGGTGGAGAGTGCCAGTGGGTGGGGGTAGCATCAACACCCTCATTGACCATGTCAGCATGCTCGAACTCAGCTAGATCGTTGATGTTCTGTTGCCTTGCTTCTTGATGAGCTTTCTTGGCCTGAGCTTTGGCTATCTTGTCCCGTTGGACATCGGCTGTAGTTCAACGTGGTGTGGCCTGGAGAATATTTCCTGGGTGAGCCTGTTTGTTACTTGCCTGAGTTGTCATCCGACGTAGAGGTGAGGAGGTACAAGACATAGTTATGAGGTTAAAAAATGTGGGAGGGTTGGAGGAGGTACGTGATAGGACTTTTGCCAGCTAAGTCGCGGAAATAACACAACACAAATTGACTTGGTAGATTTTGGTCGCTTAGGCCTTGGGACTTTAGCACACTATTGCTTTGCGCCCTTACATGTGCTTTCCTACACCACCGGTATTTTACTTTTTACGACCTGCTTCCTCACTCAGACTTGTGCTCTCACTTATACTTATACTTCCTTAATGCTATCGAATCAAAATCTACTAATTCACAATGCCTACACCCTTGATTCTCCACCTCCGGCCTTTCCATGTCCCTACTGCCTCTGACACTTATACACCATGTAGCGGTGCGACTGCCGCGCTACACCAAGTCAAGTGTAGAGTAGAGGTGAACTGTAAGGTGAACACCCCCAACTTAGTGCGGAGACAAGTCACGCACTATACGTACAGTCACAGCGGAGAACGCAGAACTTATGGGTCTTTTGCAAGACTCTAACTGCAAGGTATCACACTGTGGCACACTGAGTGGAGAACCAAGAGGACAAGTTGGTTCCACTCAGGACACTACAGGGAAGCTTATATACACTACTGTGGCTGAGTACGAACTGAGTCTGAACACTATTACTAAGTGTACAGTAAGACTCCTTGACTCAGGAGCTGACGTGTCGTGTCTATTAATAGCACTATCTATTGTGCTGACTGATGCACTTGTCATAGCGCTTACGAGCAGCTCCACTTTGCTGAGTAAAACCTAATACAGCGAGTAAGCGTAAACTACTAAGCGTGTTCTAGATCCTTCCAGATCCTTCCATCCTTATCTACCAATTAGAACCTTCTATTCATATAAGGGACCTAAGTCCCACGATCATGTGCACATAGGTGGCAAACCTTTGTGACTAACTCGAAGTCTCTGTACTTCAGCCCTTTATACCTTCCTCATATAAATCCGTATAAATACAGAAAAATAAGGAAAATAATACGCGTCCATGACATCACCCCCCTCCTTAAGGGTTGACGTCTGCGTTGGCCTCTGTGTACATCTGAGAAGGTTGCCAAGGCAAGGACGCGTAAATGAGAGCCGCTATTTTTCTAGGTGCGCCCAGATTCGAGGAGTGGAATGTTGCGCAGCAATGCACGCAGCAAACAGGAATGCACGTTCTCACCTTAGAGTAGGTTGAGAGACTATAGCGTGGAGAGGGTGCACAAGTGAGAAAGAGAGTGAATGTCTATTCGCCCTCCCCATAGGAGGGACTTTATACTCTATGGTCCTACCCTGACCATTTGCGTAAAAGTGATGAGTACAGGCGTCCACAATATCGCGTTTTTACACACGCCTGATGTAAACTACCACTTCGAGATAGTCATAGGACTTCTCTCGCATAGAGGGCGTATTGCGCCTATTGTAGTACGTATCCCAACTACCGTAATAGGCAAACATACTACCATAATGTCGTAACTGCTATAGATAAGGTCCTTACGTACTTATCACGTTCCAACACTCCCCCTTGCTTAGTGCAGCTAATTAAAGCGCGTCTAAGCAAATAGCAGCGTCCTCACGAGCTCTGGGTAAGAGCATTGAGTGAAAGTTGCCTCAGAGTCGATTAGTAGAGTGGTGTCCAACCCGACTCTAACACGTCTCATCAAGTTGTGAATGTCAACGACATTTTCCAACTCAGATGTCCCTTTATTATGTCCCTATTAGGGACAGGACATGCGAACTTCCCTCTGGTAGTTCAATGAAAGGCTTAGAGTCATTTGTCTGCTAATTAAAGCGACATCGTACCATGTCTTTTGAGAGTAAGGTGATTCTGTCCTGTGAGGAGACGATTGCTCATAATGCAGATGAACATAGAGAAACGTATGTTCCTCAAGAAGAAGCGGTGTACGTGAGAGTACAATAGCTCCTTCACGCTCTCCATCACGGATCTCCATCATCAGACATGGTGTGCATGTGCGGCAGCACACCAAACTCTAGCCCTAGCTGTTCCCTGAATTTAAGGAACTTAATACGACCCAGATTCTTAGTAAAGAGATCTGCGGGGTTCTCAGCTCCTTCAATGAAGAATAGCTCTATCTTCTTTTCATGGATCACATCACGTATGTAATGGTGACGTAGATCAATATGTTTGATCCGTTTCTCCTGAACAGGATTAGAAGATAAGAATATGAAGCCTTGATTATCTCCGCATAATGGAATCGGTCCAAGATTAATTCCGAGCTCACTAAAGAGTGAACGGATCCAGACCAACTGTCTGCTTGTATCACACAGCGACATGTACTCTGCTTCAGTGGATGAGAGCGCGATAGACTTCTGCGCTCTAGAGTTCCAGCAGAACACTCCATTAGCCATCTTTACTAAGTAACCCGTAGTGGACTTTCTCGTAATTGGGTCTGAAGCCCAATCAGAGTCTGCATATGCTATTATACCACCGTCACTTTTGCCATCAAAGACTAAAGCATAATTAGAGGTACCAAGTAAGTAGCGGCAGATGTAGAGTGCACGCTTCATATGGTCCTCAGATGGATTGGCTGCAAACTGCACCATTTTGGTAACAGCATAGGCAATATCTGGTCGTGTACCAATCATAATGTATAGGAGAGATCCTATCACTTGTTGGTATGACGCGCAGAGCTCTGGGGTTGCAGTTCCCTTATTAGGGGATGGATGATACCCTTCCAGTAGTGGGGTAGGTACTGATTTGGCATTAATCAGTTTGAAACACTGCAGCACTTTCTGAAGGTAATCCTGCTGATCTAACAGGATTCTACCTTTAGAACGTAGTATGCGCATGCGTAGAAACTCTTTGGTATCACCTAAGTCTCTGCATTCCCATATCTCCATCAAGCGCTTCTTCAGGGATGCTATGTCCTTTTTATTTCTTCCTAAGAAGAGGACGTCATTGACATAAACAATAACTACAATTGTTTTGTTGTCGTTTACAAACAGACCTGAGTCTGATTGAAGTCATGTGCAGCTCAGGGAACTCATAGACTTATCCAGCGCTCTCCACCAAGCGAGTGCAGCTTGTTTAAGTCTGTATATAGCTTTCCTTAAGCGCATGACTTTGTTTTGTTGGCTAGGGTCTTTAAACCCTTCAGGTTGTTCCATATAGAGTTCCTCATCGAGGTCTCCATAAAGGAAGGCAGTTTTGACGTCAAGCCCAGAGATGTGCCAATCCTTCAGCGCTGTAAGCGCGAGCATCATCTGGACAGTCTCAAACTGTACCACTGGCGAGAATATTTCGTCATAATCTATGCCTTCAACCTGAGAAAAGCCTTTGGCAACTAGCCTGGCCTTTTTACGGCCGTCTGACTTTAAGTCAAACACCCATCTGTTCTTGATCACCCTTCTGCCTTGCGGCGGGTTAACAAGATCATAGACTCTGCGTTTGCGAAGAGAGTCAAGCTCTTCTTTGCACGCATTACGCCACTCCCCCTGGAGTTCACTTGGCATTTTTTGAATGTCCTTATAGGTCCATTCACGAATATTAGAGGTATCAGGTGACTCTAGATCTGTTGGTGAAACTGCTTTGGCAAGCAGAAGATCTAGAAATTTGACTCCCCCTTCCTGAGCTAGGCAGATCAGCAATTGCTGATCTACTTCGTCTGAATCCTGCGGATTATCACTCTGAGCACTGGAAGAATCAGATTCAGCTTGTTCAGGAACATCGCCTGAGACCGTCTGATCTTGACTAGAACGCTGCTGGGAGCTACCCGGCTGTGTTTCAGTCAATTGTCGCCATGTGCAAGTCCGCGCAATGTCACGAATAATCGCTGTAGGAGGCCTATCTCCATAGACATTATCAGGACGAGTAACTGGTCTCCTTATACGCCCCGATCTCCTAGGTTCACTAGGACCAGGTACTGGAACAGGGGGTAAAGGCGGAGGTAGCTGCGATCCAGATCCTCCAGCAGAAGTGCTAGGAGGAGGTCCAGCGGCCGGCTGGGGAGCGCTTCTCCCTTTTACAATAGGAGGCTCAGGTGGTAGGTCGTCATCATCACCGGGAGCGGCGTTGTCTTTAGACTGCTCACTAGGAACTGTCTCATCTAACTGAGTTACACCACAGGGTATACTCCTAGTATTGCCCTTAGGACACCTAGGGAATAACGCTTCATCAAAGAGTGCCTTGTCTGAGTAGAACAAGGTATTAGGCGTGCGCATGAAGACATCAGCCTTCATTCCAGCTCCTCTACCAAGGTAGATCATCAGTTCGCTTTTGGGAGAAAGTTTATTCACCCGGCAAGCTTCTGGAATATGTACATATGCGCCACATCCGAATACTCTGAGATGCGATATGTCAGGGACTTCATTGTGTAATAGTTTGTAAGGAGTCTGCCATTTAAGGCGACTTATGGGGGTTCTATTATAGCAATGTGCAGCGTGAAGTACTGCAAATTCCCACCAACTCTGTGGTAAGCAAGCATCAAGGCGCATAGCCTGAGCTTTGTCCATTATAGTGCGCATAAAGTGCTCAGCGCGCCCATTTTGCTGTGGCGTATGTGGCGCAGACTGTAGCACTGTTATGCTGGCATCCTTAAGCTGCTTTAGGAAGGCATCCGATTTGTATTCACTGCCAGCATCTGACATCCATTCTTTAATGGTTGCGTTAAACTGATTTTTAATTAACGCTAGCCACTGCTTTAGTGCCGTAATAGCAGAGGCTTTATCCCGTAAAAGAATGATCCATGCAAACGAAGTATAATCATCAAAGAAGACGATAAAATACTTGTATTTATGGTATGACGGTATAGGGAAGCTTTTCAAATCGGAATGAATCCGAGAGAAAGAAGCTTTAGCCCTTGTATCGGACAGAGGATGTGAGGCAGCAGGCATTTTGCCTTGCGCGCACCCAGGACATATTACATCAGAGGAGGGAATTATAATCCCTTCTGGAAAGCCCTTAGTGTTATCCTTAGCTCGTCTTAGAACCTCTTTAGATGGGTGACCGAGGCGACAATGCATAAGGTCATAGTCTACATTAAGTAACGCAGACTGGTTTGCAATATGCGACTCAGTTAGAGTTGATATAGAGGCATCTAGCCAATATAGGGATTGTCCGTGGAGAAGGGGTTTACATTGGACAATCTTTTTGTTTTTACGTAGCAAGTTAATATGCTGTGAATTCCCCAAAACGCGCAAACCTTGCTGTAAGAAGACACCCATAGACAGAAGACGTATGCTTATGCATGGAATGTATAGAACTGGATATACCCGAGTAATTACGGGTTTGTCTGCGACGTAATGCTCAAGCAAGACAGAACCGGTTCCTTCGACGTATAGCATTTGTGCTGCTGTCTTTACAGGCATCCTTTCAGACTTAGCAATTGGCTTGTACTTGATAAAATCACTAAGATTATTAGTGAAGTGTGCTGAAGCTCCTGAGTCAAGGAGCCACATATTTTGTGTACACTTTATACACTCTGCACATTGACTGAAGTACTCATTGTGCTCACACTCAAGTAAATCGAGGAGAGCGCTGCTAATATTATACATATCAAGCGACTTCGGTACTAGTACATGCGATTCTCGTAGATATACGTATCCGTTACGTTTGCCATCCCCTAGACTTTTTGGGGGCAGGGCTAATTCTGTAACGTCATCAGCATGTGATGTGTGAAGTGAAGAAAAGACGTACTGTTCTTCATCACAAGAACCCCAATCAAGGGTGTTCTCATCCGGTCCGGTTAAAAAAGACTCCGGTGTCAGCGAACGGCCTGTGGTGGCCAGAGAGATTAGAGTGCCGAAACGGGGGTCCGTTGGCATCTCATGATCTCGCAGCCACTGTTGATTACTGCGCCAAATGGATTCGATTCGCTCATTAGAACGAGATCGAGGAGGGAAACAGCTTTCGCCGGTAGTAGCCCACCTGACTGTTGCTTCAACAATTGAAGCAGGATTGACGTAAGGAGGTGTGGGAGCGCGACTTTCTGTATCAGAAGTCATATCGCTTAATGTCAGATCCGACAAGTCAAGTTGGAGAGCATTTGACTGCTCACCAAATATCTCCGTGTCATCTAATCCATCTATGTTCATTATCGACTGTGCGCTGCCCGAAGGCTGCTGCGACATGTCGATATCGACTTTGGAGTCATACTCCTCGTCCATGAACCGTTCAATACGAGGACGCATGATAGCGTCAACGTCTGCAAAGCGCTGCTCAAGCGTCTTTACGGTCTGGACTGTAGCGGGTACATCCAGCTGTTCAGCGAGCGACAGCGCCTTGTTTACGGAAGGGAAGAAGCCAGGAGTCCTCTGAGGCGAGGATGATTCGACTTCTGTCCTGGTAGAGACACCAGATGACCCAATATGAGTCACCTTGTGGGAAGTAGGAGGGGCTAGTGCGGCGACAGAGGCAATATGCGAGTGCTGTGGAGCACGGGCAGGTGCCTTGCCTTTCCCTTTGCCTTTGCCTCTTCCAGATCCACGTCCTCCGCACTGCCTTAAAGGCTGCTGCTGATTGGATGGGCCGGGAGCGCTAGACTGCTGCTGGGAACCCTGCTTGGTAAAGCGAGGGTCAGCGCGCTTCCGCTTAACAGCAGAAAGCTTCTGCGCTGTATGAGCGGCCTTATGCTGTCCGCGGTTAGTCTCAGTCTCGTACTGGCTTTCGACACAAGCCGATACGGTCTGAAACTTAAGATCTGCAACAGGGAGATTGTTGCACATAATGGGGATAAGGTGCTCCCATTTCTGGGGCAAGGCGGACATTGCAATGAGAGCCTGCAGCTGAGGCTTTATGGCAAGGGTAGTGGCGGCAGGGCCAGTACCAACAGTAACGTTCCCTAGACAAGAAAAGGCGGCGGCCATCTTCTCGAACTGAGGAGCAGGGTGCTGATTCGTATTGAAGCGAATAGAAATCGCTTCTTTGAAGTCTTTATAGATGCGGGGCATCGACACCGCACCGTACCGGTCTTTTACGGAAGTCCAGAGCGCCTGGGAAGTAGCCCCAGTGACTGCCTGCTGAATTGCAGGAGTGAGGCGAAGGGTGAGATTACCCCTAGCCATCTCATCGCTCTTGTTCCAAGCTGCTCTTTCAGCGACTTCGGCAACAGGAGGTTGGGCAATGGTGCCAGCAACGTAGCCCCAAAGCCCTTGGGACATGAAGAAGGCGGTCATCTGTTGAGACCAAGTGGCCCAGTTAGAGCCATCGAAGACGGGGACAAGCTGAGTGAGTTGAGAGGACATTGTTGTGTAGATCTGTTGGCTTTTGCGAACATCAGTATTGCGTTACTATAATAACAATACTGTGTGAAACAAAAGATTGTCAATGCCAGCATCGCCTTTGGCAATACTAAGCACGACAATAGCCCAGTATTAGGCTGTTTCCAACAGAATGGGTCGAAAAACCCATCTTGACATTGAGAGCATCAATGCCAATAAGCCGGACGATCCTGCTCGACGTCACCCCAAGGTTAAGCTATTCGCCTTTCCAAAATTAATTGGATGCGCAATAGAGCCTTGTTTAGATAGGCGATTGGCCAAGTCTGTGTGCTCCTCAAGAGCACAATACCGGGTTGCTAGTAACCAGGGAGCCTACAACCGCACGCGTTCCTCTTTTCAAAGGTAACAACGTGGTGGGCAGTGACCACAGGCGCAACTCTGTCAAAGAGTGCGACGGCAAACCCTGTAGCAGGGCCCATAACCTGTTGCGCAGCAATGCACGCAGCAAACAGGAATGCACGTTCTCACCTTAGAGTAGGTTGAGAGACTATAGCGTGGAGAGGGTGCACAAGTGAGAAAGAGAGTGAATGTCTATTCGCCTCCCTCCCCATAGGAGGGACTTTATACTCTATGGTCCTACCCTGACCATTTGCGTAAAAGTGATGAGTACAGGCGTCCACAATATCGCATTTTTACACACGCCTGATGTAAACTACCACTTCGAGATAGTCATAGGACTTCTCTCGCATAGAGGGCGTATTGCGCCTATTGTAGTACGTATCCCAACTACTGTAATAGGCAAACATACTACCGTAATGTCGTAACTACTATAGATAAGGTCCTTACGTACTTATCACGTTCCAACATGGAACTCCTGTACTTTATCCGGGGCGTGTGCTAGGTTTTTAGCAGGTTCCCAAGTATCCTCACCTTCGCTGTAGCCTTTCCAGCAAACAAGGTACTTAAGAGTACGACCAGAGAGTTTACTGTCTCTTATGTGGTCAACTTTGTACTCTTCTTCCCCTTCGACTGTGACAGGTTCGGGTGGAGGTGGCAAAAGCCCATTAACTTCATTTCCTTTATAAGGGGAGAGGTGGTCTACATGAAATACATCATGGATCCGTAATGCAGGGGGGAGTGCAAGCTTGTAGTCGACATCACTTAAGACTTTAGTGACTTCAAATGGGCCTAATTGCTTAGGTCCCAGTTTGGACGACTACTGATGTATCTTTATCTGCTTGGCTTGCAACCAAACTTTGTCCCCGACGTTGAAGACGTATGGCTTATGTCTTTGTTCAACGTCCATCTGCATTCGCCATTTACTTAGGCGTAGAGCAGCCTCTGCATCCTTTCTTGAGGAAACTAAGTGTTGAAGACGCTTATCGAGCGTTGGAATACCAGTGGGCCTACCAGCAGGAATTGTGAAGTCAGGCGTATAGCCATATAGTAACTCAAAGGGTGTGTGACCCATAGCTGAGTTGAGCCTACTATTGACCACGAATTCTGCTGTAGGGAGCAGGTCTGCCCAATCATTCTGTCTCTTACTAATGAACAAGTGCAAGTAGACTTCTACTTCTTGGTTTTTGCGCTCTACCTGTCCATTAGCTTGAGGGTGATAGGCTGTGGTAAGACCTGCGTCTATTCCAAGTCGCTTATAAAGTGCCCGCATGCTCCTTGCAGCAAACTGGGGTCCCCTGTTGCTGATGACTTTGCGAGGGATCCCATGCAAGGGGAAGACTTGCTCAAAGTAGATGGATGCTACCCCATCAGCCGTAATCTGAGAGGTCACAGGAAATAGATGGATCTGCTTTGTATAATGATCCACTATGTTAAGGATCATATCCTTTCCTCATGACATGGGTAGTGGACCGATTAAATTGATTCCAACTAACTGCCATGGGCCCTCAGGTACTTCTTGCGGCTGGATAATAGCTTTGGGGTGCAGATCTTTGCGATAGCGTTTGTCATGACCGGACTTTCTTTTCTTTTCTTCTTCATTCTATCTTACCACACTCTGGACTGTTCTACTCCATTCCATTATGTTCCACCCTGTTCTACTCCGTTCCATTACATTCCGCCTTGTTCTACTCCATTCCATTACATTCCGCATTGTTCTACTCCGTTCTGTAACCTTCCATCTCGTTCTAGTCTCCTCCATGTCATTCCATAATGCCTTGATTCATATGCAGTATTGATGATTCACTTAGTACCAACACTGCTTACTATAGACACCTCTCGGAAACCTATATAAACCCCCAGTAGCAACAGTAGTACCTTAGACTTGTCTTCATTTGTATCTGGTGAATAGCAACTCATCTCTGTTCAAAACACCTTCTGTGTGATCCTCTTAACTCTATCATATACTCAGACTCCCCTTGATTTGGGTTGTCACCTCGGAGCTTCTGGACACTGAGCTATATCAGTGGCCTGCACAACTCGTACACCTTGTCCACCAAGTCATGTGACTCAGCAGTTCTACACCTTGCACTCGTTCTGTGCAAGTCGCACGACACGCCCCTGCTGGAGCGTAACAGCGTTGGCATCGGTCACATCCTTCTACGTATGAGCTGATGAAGCCTGCCATGCGTGGCCACCAATAGTAGCGGCTGACTAGCTCAATGGTTCCATTTTTTCCCGGGTGTCCTGTCGTAGTGCTGTTGTGGCATGACTTTACCATGTCTCTACGTAGGGCATGGTTGTTGGGTACATAGAGCTTTCCTCTATGGTAAACAAAACCATCTTCTTCTTCCCACAGTGCAACTCCATCTGTAAGAGCCTTGGGAGCGGTCTTTTGTAGGTTTTTAAGACCCTCTATTACTTCAGCTTCTTTGATAGATGCGAGTTTGATGCAACTGCCTAGGGAGTCCACTTCTGGGCAGAAGTGTGCTTTGGCAGCATTGAGGAAATGCTTAGGTTGTAAAACCTGAACCTGGCGGTTATCCTCATTGTCCCTGACATGGTCTTTTGAGAATCAACTGAGTGTGTCGGCTTGCATAGAATCTCCTTTCTTGTAAGTGATTTTAAAGGCAAAGCGACTTAAATATAATGCCCAGCGTGCTTGCCAGCGATTTAAGTCTTTCATGCTTGCCCACCATTCCATGTTCTTATGGTCGGTGATCGCTTCAAAGGAGATACCTTTGAGGAAATGTCTCCAGTCCTCTAAGGTGCGGATTAGGCCGAGCATTTCTCTGTCGTAAATCTCATAGTTGCGTTCTTCTTTGCTCATTGACTCTGAGCGATACGCAACTGGATGCCAAAGACCGTCTGGGTACTTTTGAGTGAGTATCCCGCCAGTTGCAAATCCTGAAGCATCAGTCTCGACTCGCGTAGGGAGGTTTGGATCATACACCTTTAGAATAGGTTCTTGTACAAAACACTCCTTCAGCTTATCAAAGGCTTCCTGCTGTTCAGAATGCCAGTGCCACAGAGTATCCTTCTTCGTGAGGTCATGTAAGGGTCGGGCAATGGCCACGAAGTCCTTTATGAACCTACGATAGAAGTTGGCGAACCCAACGAAAGCTCTAACCTCTTTGAGCATTGTAGGTGTAGGCCACTCCCTTACTGCAGAGACCTTGCCAGGGTCCATCTGCACTTCTCCGGGATGGATAATCATCCCTAAATACTCCATTTCGCATTTCTTGAAATTGCACTTTTCTGGTTTGAGATATAGGTCATAGTCTTGGAGACGTCTGAGCACTTCGCGAACTATGCGACGGTGGTGCTCTAAGTCTCGACTATAGATGAGAATGTCATCCATATAGACTGCGACTTCTCCTTGTGCAATGAGATCGGCGAATGCGGCGTTCATGAGGGCTTGGAAGGTGGTGGGGCTGTTGGTCATGCCGAAGTACATTACTTCTGGCTTGTACAACCCACGGTTGGTGACAATAGCACCCTTCCATTCGTCTCCAGCTCAGATTTGAATATTATGGTAGCCCCATCTGACGTCGAACTTTGTGAAGTATTCGGCTCCCTTTAACCGGTTGATAATGTCGGCAGTGAGTGGAAGCGGATAGTGGTTTTTAATGGTGATCTTATTAAGCCGCCTATAATCCTGCACTAGACGTAACTTCCCGTCTTTCTTCTTTATAAAGAATACTGGTGAGGCCATCGGTGACTTTGATGGGACCAGGTATCCTTTAGAAATGTGCTCTTCCAGGAACTTGTCTAGTTCTGTCTGCTTGTTGGGTGACATGGGGTATGACTTGACTTTCCAGTGTTTAACTGCATCTGGTTCTAAGTCTATGGCGTGATCCCATGGTTGATGCTCGGGGAGCCTCTGAGATTCTTCCTCAGAATACTTTTGCGAAGTCTCTATAGTGTTTTGGCACCATTTCTTCAAAGGTTTTCTTTGGTTTGGCAGCTGTGGCTTTCTCTGCAATCTGCTGAGAATATGTGAAGCCTGCCAGGCAGAAAACTTTGTCTTGGGCTGTGTCTAACACTTTCTCCACAAGGAGACGGCAGTGTTCCATGTGGTTCGCCATGATGTGTGTCACCTCTATCTCAAGCTCTGGTTGCACTATTTCAGCGGTGGAGTTGAGATGCATAGTGCCTTCCTGCCAATCTATGTTGGGGTTCCGTAGTCTGAGCCAGGGTAGTCCCAATATGACGTTCTCTGGGCCTAGTGAAGTGACTAAGAAGTCATGACTGTCTTCACTAGGGCCGACTTGCAGAGTGAGTCTAACTTTATGGGTGATACTACCGGCTTCGTTGAGTGTCCCATCTATGTTGTATAGAGTGATGGGATGCTCAAGGGGAACCTGCAACATCTTGTGGCTGTCAGCGTACTTTTTGTCCAGGAACAACGAGGTTGCCCCAGAGTCTACCATTGCTGCTACTTTTATAGTACAATGTCGTCCTTTTAAATACACAGAAATATGAAAATGTGATTTTTTATCTTTTGTTTCGGGAATAATAGTTGAAGACAGTGCTGCATCAGAAATCATCACGTGTGGTGCTGCTTCGAAGGAAAGTGGAGCAACAGGAACACTAGTACTATTGTTCATCTCCGAGGCAGATGTAGATGTGGTTTCAGAAAGTCCAGAAAGAGAAACATCACTACTATCTAACTTACAGGTAAAGGAAGAGATCATATGAATTACAGAAGATGAGTCCGAAATGAGGCGAGAAGAACGTAAACATATTTTACAACTACATGAGGCCGAGTCATCTACTGTAGAGGGGCCAGTCGCAGCTATACATGACCCCTGAACTAAAAAGCCGCCTGAATAGCATCCAGCTGTTCTTGTTGGTTTTTCATCAACTCCAATAACTTAGCTACATCTACCTGTGGCGCCTTTGCTGGAGTTGTACTTGTTGAAGCGGCTGTTGCTGTGATATTCGAGGATGAAGAGGGTGGGTTAGGGGATTCTGTTGTTGCTGCAGCTTTCGCTTTAGCTGGTTTCCCCATCTTCTTTACTTGACAGACGGTGCTCCGGTGTCCAACTCTTTGACAGTGGTTGCTGTAGCGGTGCGACTGCCGCGCTATGCCAAGTCAAGTGTAAAGTGAGGTGAACTGTAAGGGGGCACACTCAACTTAGTGCAGAGACAAGTCACGCGCTATATGTGCAGTCACTGTGGAGTGGACGATCAACTTATGCTCTTTATGCAAGAGCGCAGATGTCAGTGATCACACAGTGGCACGCTGAGTGGAGAACCAAGAGGACAAGTTCAGATTGTGACAGAGTAAGGAAGTACAAGAGAAATACACACCTGAGTGGAGAACCAAGAGGACAAGTTGGTTCCACTCAGGATACTACAGGGAAGCTTATATACACTACTGCGGCTGAGTATGAACTGAGTCTGAACACTATTACTAAGTGTATAGTAAGACTCCATGACTCAGGAGCTGACGTGTCGTGTCTATTAATAGCGTGATCTATTGTGCTGACTGATGCACTTGTCATAGCGCTTACGAGCGGCTCCATTTTGCTGAGTAAAACCTAATACAGCAAGTAAGTGTAAACTACTAAGCATGTTCTAGATCCTTCCAGAACCTTCCGTAGCCTTCCATCCTTATCTACCAATCAGAACTGTTTATACGTATAAGGGATCTAAGTCCCACGATCATGTGCACATGGGTGGCAAACCCTTGTGACTAACTCGAAGTCTCTCTATACTTCAGCCCTTTATATCTCCCAATATAAATCTGTAATAAATACAGAATAATAGGAAAATAATACGCGTCCATGACAGTTGCACATGTCTCTCTCGTGGTTTCCATCCTTCTTGATGTGCTCGGTTGATCCACAACCGTAGCACTTGCCTTTCATCCACTTCTGGTACTCTGCGACGGATTTGAAGATTTCCCCTTTCTTCTGAGTGCCTTGCTGACGCGTCGCATCTACTTGCATGGCATTAGGGTCTGGGGGGTGTGCGTTGTGAGATGTAGAGGGTTTCCTGCTCTTTTCGTTTCTGCGCTGATGTATGTGCAGGTCAATGGTTTGTACGGCTTTCTTCAATTCGTTGTAGGTTTTCTGGGGGAGGTTGGACCATGACAAGATGTCCTTGATGTCCTCATTGAGTCCATTGTAGAACCGTGTATGTAGGTCTGCCTCAGACCACCCAGTCTGCCCTGAGTACTGTTCGAATATCGATGTATAGTCGGAGGCTGGCTTCTTTCCTTGTTTGACTTTCTTTAGCTGTTCACGAGCTGTTTCTTTGACATCCAGAGGGCTGAACCTGCGGTTGAACTGTTCAGTAAACCCATCAAAGGTTCCTCCGAACGGAGTTCCACCTGCGTTGGCCTGCTCCAAGAATGGGAGGGCCCAGGTTTTTGCGTCTCCTTCCATCAAGTTGAGAGCTGCCGCGATCCAGCGGTGCTCATCGATGTACCATTTGCTGTCTGCAGCATGCCAGGTATTCATGGCATCCCCGGATGATCCTGCCCAGTTGCAGAAGGCAGCAAGGAAGTGACGGGTGTCTGTGGAGTCGCCTTTCCCATCCCAGGCTTTGGGGCAGGCCACTACTTCCTTCTGCTTTCTGGACGAGGGGCGACTCGCGCCTATGGTTACTTGCGTGGTTAGGTCAGCGACCTGTTGTGCAAGTTGACCCATGGCGAGGCCCAATTGGTTGATGAGTGCTAGGCAATCATCGATGGTAGGTGGGGGGACAGGGACTGGAGGGATTGTGGGGGGTAAAGTGGAACTGCCGGGGTTGCTAGCCATCTTGTCTAGCTTCTTTTGTCTTTCTTTTCTCTCAGCCTCTTCTTGTGCCTTCCGAAAGTCGTCTAGAAGAACAAGCTGTTTGTCTGGCAAGATCTCATCCCAATCTTGGATATGAGAGATAAACTCCTTTTCTGCTTTAGTTGGAGGGGGGAGGGCGAATTTCAAGCGAGCTCCTTGTGGATACTGAGCTTGAGCTAGATGAGCCACTTGCTTCCCCTTCTGAGGAGCCACGTTCAGAAGGTGGGGGAGGGAGATGAGGGATTAGGTTGGCCGCGAATCCAACTAACTGTGGAGTGGTGTACCTGGTGTCGTCGACTATGCCATAAAGGCCGTACAACTCTAGAAGAGCTCTGCTGTAATCGGGATCAGAGTAGATTGCCTGGACGTATTGTTCAGCAAGGTTACGGGTCTTTCTTCTAATTGAAAGACTGGGATCCGGATAACAACCGTTGTCTTCATCAAGTGTGTCTTCGCCTGACTGGGTGAGTGTCTCTTGAGAGGAGGAGTGTGCGGAGTGGAAGGATTCCGCGGAGACGGTGGAGGGTGGTAAAGCGAATATAGGTGAGGGGACCCGGTCTTCTTCAGACTGGTGGTCCCTAAGTACATGAAGCGATGCCGAGGCAGAGGCTTGGATTTCGGGGGTGGGGATAGGTGATATGGAAGCTTGTCTCCTCCTGAAGACGCTACGAAGACGGGCACGAAGGTTCGCAAATGCGCGAGGCAGTTTGAAAATAGGGTAGGTGGGACTTTTAGACGATGTGTTACAACGAGCGCGAAACGCTAACTCGAAGATGAATGGAATGCCCTATCAAGCGAGACCAATACACAGTGATTGTTTCACACTGCGCGAGGCTGCGGCGATAAAGGGACACTCAGGAGTGGGGTAGGGATATGTGTAGAGCCACAAGGCTGTCTGCCTCAGTCTTCTCAACCTGTTGGCTGCCTCTCATGCCGAAGCGCTCTCAAACTTTTCTGGTTGGTACGTGTACAGCTGTCACAGGCTAGGCCTGGCTGGCTCAATGTCTAACTGCAGCTTATCTGGTGTGGTGACCAGTTCTGCAGTCAGTACCCAGATGTCGAACTGTGACCAGATACGACAAATAAAGGCAAGCACAATCTATGCCGGTTTTACGGACACTAAGGATGAGGTGGATAACACAAGGGACTGATGGTCGTCAACCACCTAGAGGGATAATAACAAAGCTGGTGAGCGCGGGGCTCAGGAGTGAATGAGGAACTTGTCCTAATGTAGCGGTGTGACTGCCGCACTACGCCAAGTCAAGTGTAGAGTAGAGGTGAACTGTAAGGTGAACACACTCAACTTAGCACGGAGACAAGTCACGCACTATACGTACAGTCACAGCGGAGAATGCAGAACTTATGGGTCTTTTGCAAGACTCTAACTGCAAGGTATCATGCTGTGGCACACTGAGTGGAGAACCAAGAGGACAAGTTGGTTCCACTCAGGACGCTACAGGGAAGCTTATATACACTACTGCGGCTGAGTACGAACTGAGTCTGAACACTATTACTAAGTGTACAGTAAGACTCCTTGACTCAGGAGCTGACATGTCGTGTCTATTAATAGCGCTATCTATTGTGCTGACTGATGCACTTGTCATAGCTCTTACGAGCAGCTCCACTTTGCTGAGTAAAACCTAATACAGTGAGTAAGCATAAACTACTAAGCGTGTTCTAGATCCTTCCAGAACCTTCCATCCTTATCTACCAATTAGAACCTTCTATTCATATAAGGGACCTAAGTCCCACGATCACGTGCACATAGGTGGCAAACCTTTGTGACTAACTCGAAGTCTCTGTACTTCAGCCCTTTATACCTTCCTCATATAAATCCATATAAATACAGAAAAATAAGGAAAATAATATGCATCCATGACACACCAGAGGTGGACGCAACAAGCACATACAAGCAAAGCACCCAGAAGATGGGTCTGAACACCATGAGCCTAATTTGTCTGCTTCACCACCACCCTTGTCACAATCCTCGTCTCCGAGGCTAGCCTCCAAGTCCTGTTCTATCTGACTTTGTGCCAGTGCTGTTTCCTCCTTCGCATGCATCTGATGACTCAGACTTGGACTCTGAACATACCGATTTTGATCTGGGTCATGATTTGAGTGAAAACTTGCTATGGGAAAATGTGAGCAGGAGCAGCCAACATGTCCCTCGCATTACACGCACCTATCATCCCCAGCTTGATGGTGAGCCCTTTTTTAAAAATATACATTGACACTAACTTTGCTACTTGTAGGGCAGATCTGTGACAAGAATGGAAACAACATACCACCTGACACCCCTCCTCCTCCTCACGACACAGATACAGGACCTGATGATTGGACACTGTATGAGAACCACCTCCAATTTGAAGTCACCAACTTCCTATTCCGCCGGAACCAGATGTCTGCTGGGGATATCAACTTCCTGTTTGACCTCTGGACGGCATCTCTTACTGTCCATGGTGATGAGCCACCGTTTTCAGACGCAAATAGTCTTTGAAAGTTCAGTTGCAGGAACTGAAAAAGACTGCAACCCAACCTGACTTCAACTGGTAGCAACTGCAACTTTCAGTTCAGTTGCAGAGTTTTACACATCAGCAACTGCAGTCTTTTGCAGTTGTGCAACCGGTTGCAACCGGTTGCGACCGGTTGCTTAGTAAGCAAGTGATTGGGCTGAATGTCTGATCAAAACAAGCTTAAGATCACCCAAATCGGCCAAAAACTGAGCAAGTTATGATCAAAACAATCATTTTACTCATAACTTCTGCTTTTTTTGGCTGTTTTACCTGATTATGTTTTCATTATAAGGCAGTTTCACTTAGAAATTTATTATAGGTACCTATGAACACTAATTATAACTGTTTTTGACTCAGTTTAGACCAGTTTCAAATAGATTAAATAACATTCTGTTGCAACCAGTTGGGTCCAGTTGCAACTGGTTGCAGCTGGTTTTCTTGCAGTTTTTTGCAGTTGCAGTTGAGGTTGCAACAGATTTCCTTTTTTGGCAACTGGTTGCGGTTGCAGTTGGACCAAATATGGTCAAAAACCGGACCCAACTGGACTTTCAAACCCTAGACACGAAGCATATGTACAAAACTATTGATTCCACTCCTCTTGGTGGCGTTGCCTGGGAATCCTTTAGTTTACAGTATAACAGAATACGACCTGGGGAGATTGTTCTGCCGTGGATGCAAGCAGACTACGATGTCTGGTTTCAAGACCCCCACACTTTAGTCAATAACCTCCTCTCTAATCCTGATTTCAAATCTGATTTCGATTACACACCGTTTCAAGAGTACACGACTGATGGAGTCCATCGCTTCCAAGATTTCATGTCTGCAAACTGGGCTTGGAAGCAGGCAGTAAGTCTTCATTGCAATCTCTTTTGATCTGCTCATTGTATCGTGTTAGAATATAATTGCTCAGGATCGCAAAACCCACGGTTCTGTCTTTTGCCCCATTATTCTTGGTAGTGACAAGACTACTGTATCTGTAGCTACAGGACACAACAAATACTGGCCTATCTATCTATCTATCAGAAACATACGCAACAACGTCCTCTGAGCACATCGCAACGGTGTTGTGCTCCTTGGTTTCTTTGCTATCCCTAAATGTGAGTAGGGATTGACATGGGTCGGCAAAACCTGTACGGGTCACAGGTACAGGTACAACGGGTACCGGTCAGGGTCAGCAATTCTGAACCCATGCCAAACCCATACCCATGCCACAGGTACCCACGGGTACATGCCTTTCTTTTGTTGCCATCTGTCTCACTCGACCCACTCCTTGAGTTCTTGTTACATCCATATTCCAGCAGTTTCTGCCCTTTGTCTCAACTTTTAAGTGCGCCATTCCAGTTTTTTCAGATCCACCCTCTTTGCATCTCAAGCATGCCGTTCCACAAGCTGCACCGCAGCCAATATTTCTTGCTGCCTCATAGCCTGTCTGTCACCAACCACGGTCCACCCTCGTTCCTTGACCCTTGTCTCAAGCGCGCCATGCCGCAAGCTGTGCTGCAAGACTGGCTACTCAAACTGTCCCTCACTATTGCCACTCTCTGTCTATCCCCCATTCGGTGCGCACCATGCACTTTTTTCCGTCGTTTTTTCAACAGCTGAATAGGACTTGACTGGTCAGGTCGGTCCTTCTGTCCTGCTCGTGTGACTTTTGGGCTTGGTTATGGCGTCGCCACGTCTATCGGTACTGTACTGCTTTCCTCCCATTCCAGAATCTCTCGCTCACTCTTGCCGTTTCTTTTAGCCACTCAACCTTGCTGACACCAACGCTGACACCGATCGCCTCATCAAAAGCTTCTAGCCCACTGTTTGTAGGCCGCACGTTCCGGCGTTCCGGCGCCCCATGCCCCCTCTCATTCCACACTCAGGCTGTTTGTCGATTGCCTTAGCCATGCCGCTCTTTGGCTCTTTGTCACTGATAATGGTGCAGACCACTTTGTTATCTCATCACCACTAACCACTGTTATGTTAGTGCGTGCATGGGCCTATCACCACTTGTGACGCAGTTCAGCTCTCCTGCATCTCGGAGACAATGTCTAGTTGCTGCTACAGCTAAGTGCTTTTTATTTAATGATGTTTTCTACTGACTTTGTGCCTATTCATTGGCCCCAACATAGGACCAGCAGGCATCAGGGTGCAATGACTCGGACAGGGCAATCACAACAACCTCAACTGCAACAACAATAGGTAACAAGGTGATTGGGACAAGGCAACTGCAACAATGGTGACAAGGTGAGCACGACGATGGCGACAAAGGCAACCGTGAAGATGGCGATAAGGCGGCCGCAGCATGGCGATGATGGCGACGACGAATCCAAGACAAGGCGACCACGATGGTGATGGGACACCATGAGGTGATGACAACGGCAACGAGGTCCCACCAATGACGAGAATTCTGACAGCAACAACAACCCCAATGGCGACAACGACTGCAACTGTAACCACAACCACGACGACTGAGAGGGATACTGTAGCTTTCTATGTTCTCATTTATTAAAGTAGTATATTTATTAGACTCGGATGGGAAGCCTGAAAGTAGAAAAAGAGGGTTGGCTACCCATCCAACCAGCAAACCCATGCGAACCCACCAAACCCGCAACCTCCTGCCACACCTGTATGTACCCGTACCTGTACGTGCGGTGTTACGATTTTGCCTCCATACTATGACTCCCCTCCTCCTTGCGCATTCATTGTACTTTTACGATACAATCCGGTTCGATACGCTTTCCGGTTTCTAGCTTGCACCTACCGTATGACCGTTCCGACGCCCCATGGCATGACTTCCAGAACCTGCAGACGACTTCTGTTGCACGCGTCGTCCCGCGGAATTCCCTTGTTCCATATTCGTACTTTCCCTTTGATAGCTCTCTAGGACCAGTATCCTAGGATCGCGCCATATGTTTGCGACTCGCAAACATCCTGTATTAGTATATAAGTCACGCTTTACCTAGCTTGTACGGTAGACTTGACTTCTTGTGTAATACCACATCGTCTTCGCCTCACGATCCTCGCTTGACTCGCACTTACGCTTGAGTCCCTGCTTCCGCTCGCCTTTGCGCTTGAGCCTTGCCTTCCGCTATTACCCTAGTGTCCCTGGGAGGCCTAGTGGTACTTGTTCACCACCGAACTGAGTCTTAACCGACTCGCGCTTTTCCGATCCCGTCGACTTACGAAGTACACGTCGTACTTAACGCCCCTGTGGTGGCGTTACATTAAGTCAAGTCTCTCACAGTGGCGACATCTAGTCGCAGCCATTCTCGGTTTCAGGCCGAATACATCGAACGCTACAGCACCGACGAACTCTCTGACAAAGTCAAAGGAACTGTAGTCTGGGCGGAACACGACGGGACTGAAGGATACTTCCTTTTCCATCCCAACACGCAGAAATACCGACAAGTCCATTATCTTGACGACATCCGTCAGTGGGCATACATCGATTACTCACCAAAGCAAGGAAGCTGGTACACTATTAGCATCGTACCTTCCGCACTTGGAGTAGGCCCCTTTAAAACCCACACAACTAGTGGCATCGACATTGACAACCCTGATCCTGACTCCCCGAGCGTACCCGTCCCCACCACAAACCTACCCATCGCCGCATTCCCATCTTACGCAATGTCACAAACCCAGCAACAGGCTTCAGCCAGTACGATGCTCACCAGTGGAGGAGGGGGTGGAGGACCCTCAGGAGCCTTGAGCTCAGGAGGAGGAGCCCCGGTACCACCCAGTGGAGCCCCAGCCGGAGGAGCCGGTGGCAGTGGCGGTGGCGGTGGCGGTGGCGTTGGCGGTGGCGGTGGCGGTGGCGGTGGCGGCGGCGGTGGCGGTGCTGTGCCAGGAGGAGCCGTGCCAATAGTAGCACCCGGAGGCCACGGAAGATTGGGAGGAAACCCACCCCCGGAGTTCACAGGGGTGAGGGACAAGAGCAAAGCCTTCCTGCTCGCGTTCAACCTCTACCTCGGAATGAATCCAGACGTCGACCAGCTTAGAATCCCCTCTTCACACGCCATGACCTTCCTCTCTTACATCAGAGGGCCCCTGGTCGACGACTGGGTAGCAGAGCAAGTACGATGGCTCAACGAACAAGTAGCCAACGGGGTAGACCGAGGAAACATGGTCCTGTGGAACACCGTCCGGGACAGATTTGTAGCCGCCTACTTCGATACGGCGGAACGTACCAACGCCCGTAAATCACTCCAAACCCTCACCATGAAAGGGGAAGACATCGACACGTATATCGCCACATTCGAAAACCTTGTTATCAAGGCCGGGTATAACCCCAATGAAGCCACGACCCTCGACATCTTCCAAGATGGATTACCCAACCAGTTAGTCATTAACGCTATCCGCTTCCAACACCCAGTCAATTGGGAGCAGTGGAAGGCGGCGGTCCGACTTCAGCAGGCTGAATACCTTATTTTGAAGGATCGCCTGGGAAAGAACAAACCATTGCGCAACCGAAAGGGTGGACACAGCCGAGAGCAGTGGGTCCAGGCCCTCAACAGAACGCGCGACCCAAATGCCATGGATGTTGGACGCACCCGAGCCTCCGTGGCCCTTACCGACACCAACAAAATCCAGCTTCAGAAGGAGGGACGATGTTTTAGATGTCGTGCTCAGGGGCACATCTCGCGTAACTGCCCACAAAAGGGTGTGCGCGTGGCTACAGCTGGCACTACCATGGCGCTACCCACCAGTTCCTCGCGAACTGCGCTCCCCCCTCCCCCATCTGCAAACGTACCAACTCCCACCGTCAGTACTGTCGCCATATCAGCTAGTCGCGTCCTTTCGAATGAGGAGCAGGCAGACGTACAGATCGCAGCGATGAAGGCGCAGTCTCAGGAGGTGCGCGACCTCATGGTCAAAAAGCTATTTGGAAGAGAGGATTTTCTTGACGCTTGAACCTGGTGGCCTGGGCTAGAGCTTTAAACCTAAACGTGTACACTAGCAGATACCGATCCATGCGAATCCCAGTATTGTTTAAATCTGCACACGCAACGGCCGAACGACGAGTCCTTATCGACTCAGGAGCAACGGATAACTTCATATGCTCCACGCTTCTTAAACGACTCCAGATTGGAACTAGGGACGTCACCCACCCTATCCGCATCTGGAACGTAGATGGCACCCATAACCAAGACGGTGCCATCACTCAGTATACGGACCTTACCGTGAAAACAGGAAAGGAGGAAAGGACGCTTCGCTTCCTGGTCACGAACCTAGGAAGAGACGAAGTCATCCTAGGATACCCTTGGTTCACGGCCTTTGAGCCGCAGATCAAGTGGGGAGACGCAACATTGAACGAGGAGTTTCAACCGGTTGTGATCTCGAGCCTTCACTTGTCAGACGAAGCCACGCCTATGGAAGCATCCATTCGGGCGTTGGAGACGTATGAACTTGACGAGGAAGCGTGGGAGCAGCTCATAGATGACGAGCGTGAGCCCCAAATCGCATTCTTACGGAAAACGACGACTGCGTCAGAACTAGCGCAACGAGAGGCGGCGAAAAAGGAACAGCGAACGTTTGAAGAGATGGTCCCAACAGAGTATCATTGCCATCGCAAAATATTCAATGAAGAAGCATCCCATCGCTTCCCTCCATCGCGCATTTGGGATCACACTATCGACCTACTACCTAACGCTCCCGCCGCTCTCGATTGTAAAGTCTATCCCCTCGCACAGAACGAACAGGAGGCGCTCACCACGTTCCTAGTGATGGGAAGGTCCGGTTCTAAACTTCGGTCCGAACCCGAACCGGACCGGCCCGGACGCCAATTGAGGGGTGCGGTTCGGCTATTTGTCTTGAACCGGACCAATGGTTCCGTTCACAGTTCGGCAAAATCCTGAACTTAAGAGAACGCGTTCGAATGCGTTCGAACGTTCGAACGCAAACACTCCTCAACCCCCTCAACTTTGGTGCCATCTCACCTGGGTGGGGCCTTTGTTATCTCCACCCTAGTTCTGACTTGGACCTGTGTTATCCCAGGCCTTCGTTACTGACCTTACTGACCTCACGCTATGTGAATGTCAGTCCAACTACAGCGCACTCTGCTCACTTCCCCAGCATGCTGCACTCGTGTGCAGCCTTAGCGACTCAAACCCAACGCATCCCTGACATAGATGGACACTTAGACAGAGTTTCGCGCCGCGCAGAAGCGTGCGCAACCGTTTCCGACGACCTTCGACGACCTGACCCAGCAGGCACCATGTTTCGTCTCCCGACCTCGCCGCATTCGCGCGCGGCCTTAGCAGCCTGAACCCGACGCGCTTCCAATACAGGCGGCCACCTATGCGCAATTTCGCGCCGCGCGGAAGCATGCGCGACCGTTTCCGACCACCTGACCCAGTGAGACTCACCATTTCCCTCCCCGACCTTGCTGCACCCATGCGCGGCTTTAGCCCTTCAACACCGACGCGTTCCCGACACAGGCGGCAACCTATGCACAATTTTGTGCCGCGCGGAAGGGTGCGCGACCGTTTACAACCACCAACGGGGCCCATCCTCCATTTCCCTCCCCAACCTCGCCGCACCCACACGCGGCTTTAGCCCTTCAATACCGAAGCTCTCATGATTATCACGGACTCGTGTACGATACTGCACGCTCTGCGCAGGCCTGCACAACTGCAAGCGACATCCATGTCCCCCACATCAGAGGCTTTGGCAAGGGTGGTGTGACAATGACAAGGGACACGCTACCGACACACCCGAGGTACCACCAGGACCACGATCACGACCAGGACCACTGTGACTGCAGCTCCGAGTCATGTGCACCGCTGACCACGACCATGCTGACACGGCCTCAAGCAAGTACGCTGATCAGTAATATTTACTTTTTACTACACCTGTACTGTACATAAGATCAATAAAGTATATTTCTTTGTTTATACCCCAAAATCATTGATACCCTACACTGTCCCTAAGTGCTAGGAAACAGTCTGAGATGAGCACAGGGTCTAGGGGGTGTGAAGTGTTGCAAGCAGTCGCACAGGCCTCCGCAGGGCGCACGATGTCGTGTACAGGTCTGCGGCGATCACGGACGCGTTGGTGTCGAAGGGCTAAGGGCGCGTGCAAGTGCGGCGAGGTTGGGAGAGGCTACATGGAACCTGAGGGTCAGATGGTCCCAAGTGATCGGAAACGGTCGCGCACACTTCTGCGCGGTGCGAAACTTTGTATAGGTGGCCGCCATGGTCGGGAACGCGTCGGGTTCGAGTTTCTAAGGCCACGCATGAGTGCAGCATGCTGGAAACGTGAGGAGAGAGCTTCACTGAGCCCTGAGGTCTAAAGGGGGGAAGTCTACTATTACTTGACTGAGGTGTAAAGTTGTATTTACAGGGGGATACTAAAGAAAGTAAACTAATGAAAGAGGGAATTAGAGAAATAGGGGAATGCTAAAACACGAAGGGAAGTGTCCAGAATGAGAGAGAAGCTGAGCACACAGAGCGCGAGAAAGCGATGAAGTGTGCAAGAAAGCGACACTTAGAAAGCGCAGAGAAGTGCGGGAAGGTGCAAGATGGTGTGGGCAAGTACAGGGGATCTAGGAAGTAAGTAGAATCTGTGAAAAGTGTTTGCAGAGGCCAGAGAGTGTGCAGTTGTATCAGCGTTACACACTTTTTGTGGGGCAGGACAACCAAGACAAGGTTCGCCAGTTTGATGTGATTACATAAGCAAATGCCCTGTTATAGGGTTCAGTTCGGGGTTCGGGATCTCCCTGAACCCGAACCAGACCATATGAACCTGAACCAAGGTTCTGGTTCAGGGTTCGGCAAATCCCCTGAACTGAACCGACAGTCTGGTTCTCAGTTCGGCCAAAAGAGGCAAAGAACCGAACTGAACCGAACTTTCCCATCACTACACGTTCCTCACGGAACAACTAGAAAAGGGGTATATACGCCCATCGAAATCGCCCTATGCGTAACCATTCTTCTTCATCAAAAAAAAGGATGGCAGACTACGCCCTGTACAAGACTATCGACGGTTGAATGAGATCACCGTTCGTGTTACGTTCGGGCCGGAAGTGGATACTGACGTCACGGGTATGACACCGCGTCAGCAGTATATCGTCATGGACTTGTTGGATCAGTGTAACGCCACCACGGGGGCGTTAAGTACGACGTGTACTTCGTAAGTCAATCGGGATCGGAAAAGCGCGAGTCGGTCAAGACTCAGTTCGATGATGAACAAGTACCACTAGGCCTCCCTGGGGCACTAGAGTAATAGTGGGAAATAGGGCTCAAGCGTAAAGGCGAGCAAAGGCGGGGACTCAAGCGCAAGGGCGAGTCGAATGGGGTTCGTGAGGCAAAGACGACGTGGTATTACACAAGAAGTCAAGTCTACCGTACAAGCTAGGTAACGCGTGACTTATATACTAGTACAGGATGTTTGCGAGTCGCAAACATATGGCGCGATCCTAGGATACTGGTCCTAGAGAGCTATCAAACATCTGTAAATGCAGTAGGTGTTCAGAGCTGTTCGGAGCCGTTCAAGGACACTCCGAACAGCTCCGAACAGCTCTGAACAGCTCTGAACACCTACTTGCGTTTACAGATGAAGGGAAAGCAAGAATACGGAACAAGGGAATCCCGCGGGACGACGCGTGCAACAGAAGTTGTCAGCGGGTTCTAGAAGTCGCGCCATGAGGCGTCGGAACGGTCATACGGTGGGTGCAAGCTAGAAGCCGGAAGGCGTACCGAACCGGATCGTATCGTAAAAGTACAATGAATACGTAAGAGGAAAGGGAGTTGTAATGTGGAGGTAAAATCGTAGCATTACCCCCCCATTAGACTCGGAGTCGCCACGACTCCGACTAGTCACTGGTGTAATAGTAGTCTTCTTCGGCAGGGATATTCGATGGAATGGGAGATGGGGTGCGGGGACAGACGTGGCGGCGAAGAAACATGAAACGTCCACGCTCACCACAATCCCGACATTGCTCGTACATCGGGCACTTGATCTCCTCGTGCCTCGCGTCGTGCCGCAGACACTTGCCGCACCACCTGGGGCGACTGTCTGGGTCGACGTATGCGGGGGACATGGGAGAGAGCCTGCGAATGAGGCAGGTGTTAGACCGATGCACTCGACTACCGCACCACTTGCACGGTTCGCGCTCCCGTCGATCCGGGCACTGAGCCACCAGATGCTCAGTGGACTTACACTGAAAACACTTGCGTTGCCGCTGGCGGCCTTCTCCTTGAAGGCGCGGCATCTCACAAGGTCCTCCGACGCGTGGGGGAAGGGGAGCCGGCTCGGGTGTCCCCCTAGGGCGCACCGGCTTCGCGTGAAGCTCTGCGTACTTGTTGGATATGAGGGGTATGGCCCGCGCGTACTGCAGCCGTTTGCGTACACCAGCGAGGTCCATGTCGAGCCCGAATTCGTCCTTGGTTAACTCAGATTGGAGACGCCGAAGGTCCGACGCCCGCGTCTGTATCGCGTCTCTGCGTACCAGACACTCGCGAAGGCGGGACACCTCAGCGTGAAGACGAGGACTTCGCAGTTCTGCAAGCACCTCATCGAGCACAATAGCACGGGGATCGTGGGGGTGGAACATGTCTAGCTGGTTGTTGGTGATGTGCTGGGGAAGTTGGTCGCCATAGACCGAATTGAGGAAGACCTGCGAAATGTAGCAGGGGTGGCCTTTCCCCATGGTCCCGACGACCTCCTGATAGCTCTTTCGGTAGTAGATGAAACGGGCGGTCTGTAGTGGGCAGTCGACTCCTCCAATCAGGAGCGGGAAGAAAGTGGGGGAGGTGGGGTCGTTGAGGAAGAAGGGGAGACCGGGGTCGACCGCGTCTCCCTCTTCATCCTCATCATCGAGGAGGGCCAGGGCGGGGTCTGGCTCGGCGATGCGCAGTTGGGGAATAGGTGTCGGGACATGGTCAATCCCGGCGGGGAAGGCGGGGAAGTGGACTGCATCGATTATGGAGGATTCAAGGGGAGGTGGTGGCGTAAGGGAGTACGGAATTGGCACATCGTGCACAGCGACGGGCGTGTCGACAGGTGGGGGTGAGGCTGGCGAGGGTTGGACGATCGGGACGGTAGGGAGGCACGGTGGGAGTATGGAAGTGGGAGGCTCCTCAAGCTTAGAAAGGGCCGCCGTGACTAGGGTGAGAATGGGAGACGTGGGTCGACTGAGAATCACCGAGTATGGCGTACGACCGTCTACTTCAGACGGGACACCGAGTTCCTGTGAGGGCACGGTTAGGTTTTCGAGAATAATCTCGGCTGGGCGGCGAGCGGGAACAGTGGAGACGATGGGAGTGGAAGTCATGGTAGGGATGGGGAGTGAGGAGTGTTGGGGAGACATCATTTATATCTTTCGTCCAGCCCCATCGGCGGTAGGATTTAGGTGGTAAAAGTCGGCAATAAGTTCCGAGGCGTGTCGTACGTTTTCGAGTGGTTCCCATGAGCTGTCGCTTATGGGGAATCCCTTCCACTGAACTAGGAATTGAAGTTTGCGCCCTCGTCCGTGCAGCCTCGACTGGAGAATGCGCTCTACTTCGAACTCTTCTTCTCCATCAACGAGGTCAGGTGGAGGTCGCGTGAAGTTCGCGCCGTGTAGTTCCGTCTCCTTATACGGGGTGAGGAGGTTGGCATGGAACACGGGATGAATCTTCCATGTAGCGGGGAGTTCCAACTCGTAAGAGACGTCTGATAGAACCTTCTTAATGCGGAAAGGTCCGTGGCGCTTCGGGCCAAGTTTGGCGGTTGGGTAGAAGGTTCGCAGGTTCGTTCCCTCTAGCCAGACCTGGGCTCCTTCCTGATACGGAACGAAGCGCGTCTTTCCTCGCTTCATCATCAGGTCTTGCGCATGCTTAATGCAGTCTTGCGCGTGTTGTCGTCTGATGACCATCTCCTCTAGGCGCTGTTCGACGGATGGGGATGTTGTAGGCTTTGGCGTCCACATGGTGCATGGTTCCCAGCCCATGATGAGGGAAAAGGGGGATTCCTTTGTGGTCGCGTTTGGCCATGCGTTGTGCGCGAATTGTGCGACTGGCAACGCTTCGGCCCAGTTGTCCTGCTGTATGTTGCTCCAATGTCGCAAATACTGTTCTAGCCACTGATTTGTGCGTTCTGACTGTCCATCTGTCTGTGGGTGGTAGGCAGAAGAGATATTTTGGCGAATACCAAGGACTTTGCAGAGGTTTTTCATAAATGCGGAGGTGAACCGGGGATCTCGGTCTGTAATGATCTTTCGGGGGATGCCGTAGTGTGGGTACACATGACGTAGATAGAGTCGTGCCACTCCTTCTGCGGTTATTGACTCGTGACAGGGGATGAAGATAGCTGCCTTCGAGCAGTCGTGGTCTGTAATCGTCAAGATGGAGTCATATCCATCGGACACTGGGAGCTTCGTGATGAAGTCCATAGCTACGACTTCAAAGGGTTCGGCGTCTGGGTCGGTGGTGATGGGGAAGAGGTGTGGTTTTTGTCGGTGTGTGTTGATTTTGTTGGCTTGGCATGTTGCGCAACCTTTGACGTAGTCTTCCACGTCCTTGCGCATGTTGGGCCACCAGTAGTCGCGACGGAGAAGCTCGAAAGTGTTTGTGATTCCGGGGTGTCCCATCGCGGGAGTATCGTGGAAAAAGGTGATTACCCCCCGTTTAAGATCGTTGTCGCCCACGACAACCAAGGCGTCGCCTTTCCACCATAGCCCCCCCACCTTTTTCAGGTTGTGGGGTTCAATCCAACGCAGTACGTCCTTCTCGTCAAGATTCTGTGAGATTTGGGTCCAGATGTCCATGTCGTGCATTGACATCTCGGTAGTGCGGATAAATCGTTCAGCGGGGAGGACGATTACGTTGTTGTTGTCCTCTTCGTCGACTGTGTAATCCGCTCGCCTTGATAGGGCGTCTGCGCGACCGTTCTTTATTCCGGAGACGTGCTTCAATACGAAGTCGTACTCTGATAGTTCCAAGAACTCGCGTGCTATTCGGCGACTAATTTTCCGTGGCTCCTTCCAGTATTGGAGGTTGGCGTGGTCGGTGTGGATGATGATTTTGTGTGGGGATCCGACTAGGTACGTTCGCCAGGCTCTCAGTGCTTTTACGACGGCCAAGAGTTCTCGGTCGTAGATATCATAATTGCGTTCCGCTGCGCTGAGTGATTCGGAGTGGAATGCAACGGGGTGTAATTTCTGATCCGGGCCGAGCTGATTCAGCACGGCTCCGATGGCTACGTTCGAGGCGTCTACTTCTAGTTCGAATGGTTTTAAGAAGTCAGGGAATAATAGCGTTGGTTCACGCCCAATACACCGTTTGATGTTTGTGAACGCGTCCTGTTCGTCCTGCCCCCATCGCCATGGTGTGTCTTTTCGCGTGAGGTTGTGGAGCGGTCGTGCCAGCGAGGAGAATCCTTGGATGAACCGGCGGTAGAAGTTGCAAAATCCGAGGAATGCGCGTACCTCTCGGAGGGTCTTCGGGGCTTGCCACTCCTGGATGCCCCGTACTTTAACAGGGTCCATACGCAGGTTTCCATGGCCTATGATCAGCCCTAGATACTCCACCTCGAGGACTTCGAACTCGCACTTCTCCGGCTTAATGTATAAGTCGTGCTCCTCACATAGGCGGAGGACTTCATGGAGCACTGCGCGATGATGAGGGTAGTCGATGGTGGTCGCGATTAGGATGTCGTCCATGTAGACGATTACTTCGTTGGTGAGGACAAGGGGTCGGAAGATTGTGTCCATCATTTCCTGGAACGTCGAGGGCGAGTTTGTGAGGCCAAAGTACATGACCAAGGGTTCGTAGAGTCCTTGGTTAGTCTTAAACGCAGCTTTCCACTCGTCTCCTCCTTTGACTCGTACGTTGTTGTAACCCCATTTGATGTCAAGCTTGGAGTACAGGCGTGCTCCTCGTATTCGGTCCACCAATTCAGGGATAAGGGGAAGGGGGTAGTGATTTCGAACGGTTATTTCATTCAGCCGTCGATAGTCTTGTACGGGTCGCAGCCTACCATCTTTCTTTTTAATAAAGAAGAACGGAGACGCGTAGGGTGATTTGGATGGACGTATGTATCCTTTTTCTAGTTGTTCCGTAAGGAACGTTGTGAGCGCTTCTTGCTCATTCTGTGCGAGGGGGTAGACCTTACAGTCGAGCGCGGCGGGAGCGTTAGGGAGTAGGTCAATAGCGTGGTCCCAAATACGTGACGGGGGGAATCGGTGGGATGCTTCTTCGTCAAATATTTTTCGGTGACGATGATACTCCGCTGGGACCATTTCTTCGAACGTTCGTTGCTCCTTCTTTGCCGCTTCTCGTTGTGCTAGCTCCGACGCAGTCGTTGTTTTTCGCAAAAATGCGATTTGAGGTTCACACTCGTCGTCTACGAGTTGCTCCCACGCTTCCTCGTCAAGTTCATACGTCTCCAACGCCCGAATGGATGCCTCCATGGGCGTGGCTTCGTCTGACAAGTGAAGGCTCGAGACTACAACCGGTTGAAACTCCTCGTTCAACGTTGCATCTCCCCACTTGATACTCGGCTCAAAGGCCGTAAACCAAGGGTATCCGAGGATAACTTCGTCCCTTCCTAGGTTCGTGACCAGGAAGCGAAGCGTCCTCTCCTCTTTTCCCGTCTTCACGGTGAGGTCCGTGTATTGAGTGATGGCGCCGTCTTGGTTATGGGTGCCGTCTACATTCCAGATGCGGATAGGGTGAGTGACGTCCCTTGTCCCAATTTGGAGTCGTTTGAGAAGCGCTGGAGCATATAAGTTATCTGTAGCTCCCTGAGTCGATGAGGACTTGTCGTTCGGCCGTTGCGTGTGCAGATTTAAACAGAACTGGAATTCGCATTGATCGATATCTGCTAGTGTACACGTTTAGGTTTAAAGCTCTAGCCCAGGCCGCCGGGTTCAAGCGTCGAGAAAATCCTCTTTTCCGAACAACTTTTCGACCATGAGGTTGCGCACCTTCCTGTGACTGCGCCTTCATCGCTGCGATCTGTACGTCTGCCTGCTCCTCATTCGAAAGGATGCGATTAGCTGATACGGCGACAGTACTGATGGTGGGAGTTGGTATGTTTGTAGTCGGGGGAGGGGGGAGCGCAACTCTTGAGGAAGTGGCGGGTAACGCCATGGTAGCGCTGGCTGTAGCCACGCGCACGCTCTTTTGTGGGCAGTTACGCGAGATGTGCCCTTGAGCACGACATCTAAAACATCGTCCCTCCTTCTGAAGCTGGGCTTTGTCGGTGTCGGTAAGGGCCACAGAGGCTCTGGCGCGTCCAACATCCATGGCGTTTGGGTCGCGCGTTCTGTTGAGGGCCTGGACCCACTGCTCTCGGCTGTGCCCCCCCTTTCGACTGCGCGATGGTTTGTTCTTGCCCAGGCGATCCTTTAAAACAAGGTATTCAGCCTGCTGAAGTCGTGCGGCCGCCTTCCACTGCTCCCAATTGACGGGGTGCTGGAAGCGGATAGCGTTAATGACTAACTGATTAGGTAGCCCGTCTTGGAAAATGTCGAGGGTTGTGGCTTCATCGGGGTTATACCCGGCCCTTGATAACGAGGTTTTCAACGTGGCGATGTACGTGTCGATGTCTTCCCCTTTCATGGTAAGCGTCTGGAGTGATTTACGGGCGTTGGTTCGTTCCGCTGTGTCGAAGTAGGCGGCTACAAATCTGTCTCGGACGGTGTTCCATAGGACCATGTTTCCTCGGTCCACTCCATTGGCTACTTGTTCGTTGAGCCATCGCACTTGTTCTGCCACCCAATCATCAACGAGGGGTCCTCTAATGTAGGAGAGGAGAGTCATGGCACGTGAAGAGGGGATTCTGAGCTGGTCGACCTCCGGGTTCATTCCGATGTAGAGGTCGAACGCAAGCAGGAAAGCTTTGCTCTTGTCCCTTACTCCTGTGAACTCCGGGGGTGGATTTCCTCCCAGTCTTCCGTGGCCTCCAGGCGCGACTATTGGTGCGGCTCCTCCTGTCGCAGCGCCACCAGCGCCACCGCCACCGCCACCGCCACCGCCGCCGCCGCCGCCACCGCCAGCTCCTCCAGCCGGGGCTCCACTGGGTGGTACCGGTGGTACCGGAGCTCCCCCTCCTCCTGAGCTCGGGGCTCCCGAGGGTCCTCCTCCTCCCCCTCCGCTGGTGAGTGTCCGTACTAGCCGAAGCTTGTTGTTGGGTCTGTGACATTGCGTATGTTGGGATGCGGTGATCGGTAAATTTGTTGTAGGGACAGGTACGCTCGGGGAGTCGGGGTCTGGGCCTATCGACGTCGATGCCACTAGTAGTGCGAGCTCCAAAGGGTCCTACTCCTAATGCGGGGGGTACAATACTAATGGTGTACCACTTCCCTTGCCTTGGTGAGTAGTCGATGTATGCCCACTGGCGTCGTCGAGGTAGTGGATTTGTCGGTACTTTTGTGTATTGGGTGAAAGAGAAAGTATCCTTCGACTCCGTCGTGTTCTGCCCAAACTGCAGATCCTTTGATTTCAGAGAGTTCGTCGGTGCTGTAACGATCAATGTATCGGCCTGAAACCGAGACTGACTGCGACTAGATGTCGCCACTGTGAGAGACTTGACTTAATGTAACGCCACCACGGGGCGTTAAGTACGACGTGTACTTCGTAAGTCAATCGGGATCGGAAAGCGCGAGTCGGTTAAGACTCAGTTCGATGATGAACAAGTACTACTAGGCCTCCCTGGGGCACTAGAGTAATAGCAGGGAATAGGGCTCAAGCGTAAAGGCGAGCAAAGGCGGGACTCAAGCGCAAGGGCGAGTCAAGCGGGTTCGTGAGGCAAAGACGACGTGGTATTACACAAGAAGTCAAGTCTACCGTACAAGCTAGGTAAAGCGTGACTTATATACTAGTACAGGATGTTTGCGAGTCGCAAACATATGGCGCGATCCTAGGATACTGGTCCTAGAGAGCTATCAAAGGGAAAGCAAGAATACGGAACAAGGAATCCCGCGGACGACGCGTGCACAGAAGTTGTCAGCGGGTTCTAGAAGTCACGCCACGAGGGCGTCGGAACGGTCATACGGTGGGTGCAAGCTAGAAGCCGGAAGGCGTACCGAACCGGCTGTTATCGTAAAGTACAATACATAAGTAGA